>LGRX02021739.1:8789-39025 GCA_001247695.2 Cymbomonas tetramitiformis
CGCACCAGGCTCTGCGCTCGTCCGCCGCACCAGGCCCTGCGCCCGTCCGCCGCACCAGGCTCTGCGCCCGTCCGTCGCACCAGGCTCTGCGCCCGTCCGTCGCACCAGGCCCTGCGCCCGTCCGCCGCACCAGGCCCTGCGCCCCTCCGTCGCACCAGGCCCTGCGCCCGTCCGCCGCACCAGGCCCTGCGCCCGTCCGCCGCACCAGGCCCTGCGCCCGTCCGCCGCACCGCACCAGGCCCTGCGCCCGTCCGCCGCACCGCACCAGGCCCTGCGCCCGTCCGCCGCACCAGGCTCTGCGCCATTTTCGTCGCATCGCACCAGGCCCTGCGCCCGTCCGCCGCACCAGGCCCTGCGCCCGTCCGCCGCACCGCACCAGGCCCTGCGCCCGTCCGCCGCACCGCACCAGGCCCTGCGCCCGTCCGCCGCACCAGGCTCTGCGCCCTTTTCGTCGCATCGCACCAGGCCCTGCGCCCGTCCGCCGCACCAGGCCCTGCGCCCGTCCGCCGCACCGCACCAGGCCCTGCGCCCGTCCGCCGCACCAGGCTCTGCGCCCTTTTCGGCGCATCGCACCAGGCCCTGCGCCCGTCCGCCGCACCAGGCTCTGTGCCCGTCCGTCGCACCAGGCCCTGCGCCCGTCCGCCGCACCAGGCCCTGCGCCCGTCCGTCGCCTTCCAGGCCCTGCGTCCGTCGCACCCAGGCCTGGCCGTCCGCTAGCACCAGGCCCTGCGCCCGTCCGCCGCACCAGGCTCTGCGCCCGTCAGAGCCCGCACCAGGCCTCGCCCATCCGCCGCACAGGCTCTGCGCCGTCCGTCGCACCAGGCCTGCGCCGTCCGCCGCACCGGGCCCTGCGCCCGTCCGCCGCACCATGCCCTGCGCCACGTCCGCCGCCGCACCGGGCCCTGCGCTGGGTCCGCCGCCACCGCACCGGGCCCTGCGCCCGTCCGCCGCCCCCGCCTGGGCCCTGCGCCGTCCCGCCGCACCAGGCACTGCGCCTGTCCGCCCCGCCCTGCCCAGGCCCTGCGCCCCGTCCGCCCGCCTCCAGGCCCTGCGCCCCTCCGCCGCACCGGAGCCCCTGCGCCCCTCCGCCGCACCAGGCTCTGCCCCTCCGTCGCACCAGGCCCCTGCGCCCGTCCGCGCCTGCACCAGGCTCTCAAGCCTCCGCCGCACCAGGCCCTGCACCCGTCCGCCGCACCAGGCTATGCGCCCCTCCGTCGCACCAGGCCCTGCGCCCGTCCGCCGCACCGCACCAGGCCCTGCGCCCGTCCGTCGCACCAGGCCCTGCGCCCGTCCGCCGCACCGCACCAGGCCCTGCGCCCGTCCGCCGCACCAGGCCCTGCGCCCCTCCGCCGCACCAGGCCCTGCGCCCCTCCGTCGCACCAGGCCCTGCGCCCCTCCGTCGCACCAGGCCCTGCGCCCCTCCGTCGCACCGCACCAGGCCCTGCGCCCGTCCGCCGCACCGCACCAGGCCCTGCGCCCGTCCGCCGCACCAGGCTCTGCGCCCTTTTCGTCGCATCGCACCAGGCCCTGCGCCCGTCCGCCGCACCAGGCCCTGCGCCCGTCCGCCGCACCGCACCAGGCCCTGCGCCCGTCCGCCGCACCAGGCTCCCAGGCCCCTCGCCCGTCCGCCGCACCAGGCCCTGCGCCCGTCCGCCGCACCGGGCCCTGCGCCCGTCCGATATTACGGTCCTTCAGTATCTCGCCTGTGCGGGGAAGCCCCGATAGCGCCGCGCGCGTGCAGCACAGGCTCAGTCAACAGATGTCCTTAACGTTGCATCCCAATGTCAATTTGGCCAGTCCCACCCCCTCGCGTTGGCACCCCCTCGCGTTGAGCTGGCAGCCCGCAAGCCCGCCAGATTCACAGATTAGGTTGGGCTCACTATGTGTTGACTCGAGAGAAAATGCTCTGTTGCATGGCAGTGGTCGAGCCCCACGTAGCCCCACGTAGCCCGATGTTTCTGCGCTTTGCTGCAAGCTCCGTAAATGATAATGCAGCCTCGCTGACGGCTTGTCCACGTGGTATCTCGGCTGATGGATGGACTATGTCTGCTCACTGACGGTTTCACTGTTCGGCGGCCGACGTGTACGGCTGAGGGGATCGGGTGGGTTCAAACGCCCAGCACGGCGGCCTCCTGGGGCCACGTGGCGGTTGCTCAGTTCCTCCTGCACCGGGGAGCCAATCCAGCGCGCTCCTTCGACCCGGAGGTGCTCCAAACACGGCCATACCCCCTCGGCTCATCTCCACCTCACTGGCTTGCCTCACCCTTCTGCATACTACTCCGAACACCCACACCCACCCCACCAGCATCTCGGTGGTTTTGTGACATAGGCTTTCTTGGAGTCTAGAGATTCTGACGGAGGTGTTGCCGTTGGTCCTTGCAGAGCGGAGCATCATCCGCCCGTAGATGCCATCCTCGCCGTTGGCCTCTGACCTGGCAGCGGTGGATGCCGGTCTCTGCAGGAGATGCGCTTTGTTGAACAATTGAGAGAATCCGCGCGCAGCACGGACACGGGGATGGTGGAAGTGTCCGAACCACAGCTAGGACTCCCCGAGGGGCGTACTCCAGCTGCAGGTGTGGCACCAGCCTCGGCGTCCTCGCGTAGATAGCCGGCGATGTGATGGCCAATGGCCGGGACTGCATGTTTCCGCACGCAGATAGCTGCCAGCAGGTGGCATTCGGCGGCGGGATTAGTGGCAGGGTCCTGGCTGGCCACATCGCACCCTCTGGCGAGGAAGCGGCACGCCCTATTCCAGAAGCGACACGCCCTATTCCAGAAGCGACACGCCTCATTCCAGAAGCGGCACGCCCTATTCCAGAAGCGACACGCCCTATTCCAGAAGCGGCACGCCCTATTCCAGAAGCGGCACGCCTTATTCCAGAAGCGACACGCCTCATTCCAGAAGCGGCACGCCCTATTCCAGAAGCGACACGCCCTATTCCTGAGAATCCGAGGAGCTTGTAAAATGATGGCAAGCGCGGACGCTCCACCGAAAGAGGGGGGGGCTGAGAAGTCCCAGCACCATCACGGGGGTTGAGCGCGGGCTGGAGGGGATGCCCCCGATGGAGTGCTCTCACTAACGTCGAAAGTGTCCCGAAAATCGTTGCAGATGATATGCTCGGGGAGTCAGCGCTGGCCACCGAGAAAGTGACGCTGCCCGAGGAGTGGCTGAGGGAGCTGATGGAGGCGGCGCGGCGCAATGACTCAGATGCGGTGCTCGCCGTCGTGGCGGAGCGTCTTGCCATTTCGCCACGTCCGCACAGCGCGGCCCCCGCAACCGCGGAAGAGGTGCGGTCCGCGATGCCCTCGGCTATGCAGGCACACAGAAAGTATCCGGCGTTCCTCTGATGCGCGCCTGATGTGTGCGGAGGAGGTGCTCGCATTGCGGGTGGCTTCGGGTCCAAGGGGGGCCGCTTGTTGGAGCGAGGCGTGGGCCAGGCGGGGGCCGCCTGTTGGAGCGAGGCATGGCCCAGGCGGGGGCTGCCTGTTGGATCGAGGCGTGGGCCAGGCGGGGGCTGCCTGTGCGCGGTGTTCTTAGTGGCTGGGGCGTTGATGTGCGCGAGATCTCGTTCTGCCATAGCTCGTTCATCCTCAGATGCGGAGAAGGCGGGGGCCGGAGGCGGGAAGCTTTTTTTTCGGATGGCAAAGGGGAGGGATGCCTGCATCGTTACACAAAGCTTTGTGTGGACTCTTTGCGGAGGACCGCACCCCCCCCTTCCCCCCCGGGTTTATGATACCGCTAAAAGCTATCTGCCAGCTATATAATGGAAACGGAGTTGTGTCTTTTGTGTGATCTGCTCTGTAGCCACACGCACGGGCCTCCCACCCCGGGGTGGCAGCGGGGTGGCAGGCCCCGGCAGTCTGCGTCACTGCCGCAAGCGACGAGGTCTGTCGTGGTTTCTGAGGCAAGTGGTACATTTGATGTCGGACTGTGATGCAGATGGCTGCTACAGAGGACGTGGCGGAGAGCGGAGCAAGAGATGCAGGGTCGGCAGAGGCGGCGGAGTCGGATGCCTTGGGGATGGCTCCTCGAAATGCCAGGCTGGAAGAGCCAGCTGGGGCAGGGGTGGCGGAGGTCATTCCCCTGGATCGAGATACAGGAGGTCCAAGCGGATCAGGGTCGGCAGATTCGGCCGGGGCAGGCGCAGCTCTGCCGGCTGCAGATTTGGCGGAGCCGGCCGGGTTGGTGGCGGTGGGGGCGGCTCCGCCAGGTGCAGGGCTGGCAGAGCTGGCAGAGGCCGAGGTTCCAGACGCGGAGGAGAGGGAGGCAGCTGTGAGTGTGACGACAAAGTCAGCTGCCAACGACAGTGAGGCGTACAGCTCGGAGGTGGAGCCAGCTGAGCCTATCTTGGAGAGCGATGCTGTCAGCTCGGGTTTAAGCGAAAAGCAGGAGGCACCGACTTGGCGGAGCAGGTCAAACTCAGCGGTGGAGGAGCAGGATGTGGTAGCGGGGCATGGGACGGAGCGCTCAGCAATGCCTGCAGAATTCGACAGCAGGCCGTCCGAGTTTGCACGGATGCCAGAGGCGACACTCACCATGGAGCCAACGGTGGATTCAGCCCTCCCCCCGCTCGAGTGCGGCCCAACGCAGAAACATTTTCCCGGAGGTCGCGGATCGTCCCGCTGACGAAACTCTCCGGGCGTTGACGGAGGCATCATCGCGTGGCAGAAGGAGGCTTGGCGGGTGCTCGCATGGACCCCTTGGCTCCTTTGTAGGGCTGAGTCGATCTTGAGAAGGAGGGTGGGCCGCGCTGTGCAGACCCGAGCCCGAGTGATCAGTTGATGCATTCCGGTCTGATATCGTGATGCGTCCAAGACGCCACAAAATGATACCCACGCGCGTGTGTGCTGGCCCCCCTTGGAGTGCTCTGTCCACCTCCCCCTATGCTCTGTCCACCACCCTATGCTCCGTCATCCAGGCTGCAGTTTGCTGGGGTAGCACGGGGTACGAGCTGAAGGGGGGCTGCCCACGGTGTCTCAACCTGCAGCATCGAGTGGCAGCAGAGACGGTCCTCACAGAGAACTCAGATGAGCAGGCGGAGATGGGCTCATCCAAGTCGGACAAAGAGGCGGGGGAGACACCAGAGTTGGCGGAACAGGAGCTACAGAGCTTGTTGGAGACGTTGGGTGCTGGCGCTGGTCCCGGCCACGTGGCGGACGCAATCAGGGAGGCCCTCGTGGAGGCGGCAAGCGGCGGGAAGATTGGGCTGGTGCGGCACGTGGTGTCGGCGCACTTCAAGGCGGTGGAGGGCGACGCCCTGAAGCTCGCCATGAAGCAAGCAGTGGCTGCGCACCACATTGAGATTGCCAGCCTGCTGCACGCCAGGGGCGCGGACCCAGCGGTGCTCGAGCACGACCCAGTTCTTGCGGCGCGCTACTTCCTCGGCGACGATGCCTACCACCTGAAGGTATGGCGCGAGATCCCACTCCTCTGCGGGTGCAACCTCTAATCTCAGGACGCTCGTGGCAGTGGCTCCAGGCGGGCGGTGCGGTCTGCAGCGCCTGAGGGGCGCCCCTTGAGGTCCGACTCCCTGCTTCAAGATCTGCGGGCTCTTAACTCGGTGTTGCGCTGTGACGCGAAATGAGAGCCTGAGCAGAGTGTGCGGCAGGTATGGCCACATTGCGCTGTGACGCAATATGAGAGCCTGAGCAGAGTGTGCAGTAGGTAGGGCCACGTGGCGCTATAACACAATATGAGAGCCCGTGAAAAAGTATGAGAGCCTTGGCATCTCGGCCGGGTTTTTCAGGCATCGGTTCAAGATTGGACATCAGAGATTATATAACGAGATAAACCAGGGCAAGAGTGCTTCGTTGACCCCTTGCTAGGGGGTGCTGGTGAGGGGGGGGGACGCCGGCGTGGTGCAGGAGCCAGTAGCGCTGAAACAGAATGTTCTAAATCTCGGGGATCTGCAGAAAGCACTGATCCAAGGGCTTCCGCAACGCCACGTCGGCAAGGTTATGGCGAGCCTCCGCAGCAAATGCCGGCCATCCTTCCGCACGCACGCACCTACGCGCCCCGCCACAACTGGAGCATGCACCTACGCGCCCCGCCACAGCTGGAGCATGCACCTACGCGCCCCGCCACAACTACATGCACCTACGCGCCCGCCACAGCTGGAGCATGCACCTACGCGCCCCGCCACAGCTGGAGCATGCACCTACGCGCGCCACAACTGGAGCATGCGCCCCAACTGCATGCACCTACGCCCGCCACAACTGGCGCATGCACCTACGCGCCCGCCCAACTGGAGCATGCACCTCGCCCCGCCACAACTGGAACATGCACTACGCCCCGCCCTGGAAGCATGCACCTACGCGCGCCACAGCCCATGCACCTACGCGCCCTGCCACAACTGGAGCATGCACCTACGCGCCCGCCACAACTGGAGCATGCACCTACGCGCCCGCCACAACTGGAGCATGCACCTACGCGCCCGCCTGCTGAAGCATGCACCTACGCGCCCCGCCACAGCTGGAGCATGCACCTACGCGCCCCGCCACAACTGGATCATGCACCTACGCGCCCCGCCACAACTGGAGCATGCACCTACGCGCCCGGTGGGGGCATGCGTGTCTGCAGAGAGAGTGCCCCGGCCCCTTGCTTCCAGGCATCCAGGCCACAACATCAGGAGGGGGATCCCTGTCGGCGAGGGTGGGGCGTGCCTTCCGGTGTGGAGGCCATCTGGCCACATGGATAGGGGCGTGTAGCCGCCGGCGACAGTGTTGACCAGATGCCTGTTGTGGGGGGCGCCCGGACTGACGCTTTTGGCGCCGCTTCTCCCCAAAATGTGTGACTCGGACTCGGGGCTTGCCGTGCCACCAGGTGCTGCGCATCAAGATCAACCACTCTAAGGCCGGGTTTTTTGCGTACTTTGTGTTCGCGGTAAACCAGCTGCTGGTGGCGCAGCAGCTTGGGTTACGGAGCTACGTGCACTTCGGGCAGCTCTCGGGAGATGGTGCGCGCCCGGTGCCGGATCGAGGCACCGAGCCACGCAGCTTTGAGGCCGACTGCTTCAACGCCTGCAGGGTGGACATCGGCGGCGCACAATGCTTGGGCGTTCCAAATTGACGGCGTAGAATGAACATCTCGCACGCGTATTTCCTACAAGCTTGTACACTAACAGCTCGCTCGATTTGTGACAGCTTGTGACAGCACCCCCAGGTCACCTATGTGGCCCGAGCACCCCCAGGTCACCTATGTGGCCCGAGCACCCCCAGGTCACCTATGTGGCCCGAGCACCCCCAGGCCACCTCAGCACCCCCAGGTCATGTGGCCCGAGCACCCCCAGGTCACCTATGTGGCCTGAGCACCCCCAGGTCACCTATGTGGCCCGAGCACCCCCAGGTCACCTATGTGGCCCGGGCACTTCCAGGTCACCTATGTGGCCCGGGCACCCCCAGGTCACTCAGTTGTTTCCAGCAGGGGTACGAACTTTTTTTTTTAATGGTCATTTATTTACAAAAATCGTACCTCTGGCCTCCAATAACCCTAAAACCCTAAATAATAAGCATATTGCGCGTCCATCACGATTTTGTGATACGCTTTTGTGTACTCTTATCCTGGGAGCACAAAAGAACGGCTGCACAATGTACCCACACCGGGGACTGAAGGACTAAGCGCACCCTTCGGGACAATGATCCACATTTTCTGGAGCACGCCAGCGAAGAACGGGAAGCCCTCACTGGGCCACGTGCGCGTGTGTGTGGCTCATCCTTGGAGCGACTCCTTTGGCACCACGTAGCCGCGGAATGCCAGCTGTGCTATGTTCGCACACTTGGGGATCAAAGGATGCAGCTCACACTTCGGGAGATGTATTTGGATTTTCTAAATGAGCTCGCTAGCGGAGAATGGGCCTCCCTAAGCCTCACTGAGCCACCTGAGTACCTCTGCGACTGCACTGCCTGCGCACTGATGCTGTGCCTCTGAAGCCGGCTCACCTCAGCCCTTCTTCGCTGCTTGAGTCATCTCCCCACCAACAAACATGCGCTCAGAACCACCCCCCTGCTCTTTGCCAGCCCCAAAGCCCAGTCCCAAGAGAGCTTGCCCACCCACCACGCGCCCGGTGTTCCAAAGGGTTTGTTTCAAGGGATTGAGAATGACAGACTGGATTGCTTCCTTCTGATCTTGCGCACCCGCCACTGATCTGCGCTTGCAACCCCCTACCCCTAACACCCGCTGTATGGTACGGAAGCGCGTGCGCTGGGCGTCCGGCGAGTAACCCGCGGTCTAGAGTGATGCGCTCCACGCTTGCACTGCAACTGCTGTTCTGCACTGCTCCTACTTGAGGTCCCATCCCCACATATGCCTGTGTGTCCCAAGCCCTCCCGGTGGCTGATAGTTCACCAACCGGTCGTCGCCTTGCTGACAGCTGCCCATCGCTGTTAGTTCCGGCACGGCCAACAACCTCGCCACGTGGGCAGGGAAGCTGATGAGACGCCGTATGTTGCCATGCAACCTGTTATAGTGGCCATCGCTGCCGGGAACCGGGCTGTGAGGGGCCCAGCAGGTGTCAACTTGCCCACCCTGTTACCCGCACCTCGCTCAGTACCCTCCCCACCAGTCCCCCCCGTGCCAACAGCCCCCTCAAGAAGCTGGGTCCCCCGCCTGCTCGCCCCCATCACCCCCCCCCTTCCTCAGCCAAGGCCTTGCGCTGCTCTGGTGAAGGCCCCGCGCTTCTCCTGAGTCCGAACCTTGCGCTCTGGGCCCGGCGATGGGAGGTTTCACTCGAGGCCAGAGGCTGATGGGAGTCAGAGATATCTGAGGGCTGATGGCCTCTCAGGGCTGGCCATCCCGCACACTGTGCGGAGGTGCTCACACGAGAAGTTGCGGGTGTGCTCAGGGGCGAACCTGTACTACGACGTCGCTCGCGGGGAGAACATGTGGGAGTACTATTTCGAGCCTGTCTCTGAAGCCAGCTACGTGAACACACCAATCGAGGACATTCTTGAGCTCGATAGCGGCGCGCTGTGGTATGTGCACCAAGACATGGAGAGCAGCGTGCATGCTTACCCTTACGGAGTGTACGCTCCGCTCCGTTGCCAGCCGTACGATCCCTCGTGGTGGTGGCGCAACCGTCACACGGCAAACGAGGTGCGGCTCGCCGAGCTTGAGTTTAGAACCCGGCCACGCGGAGCGCTTCCCCCCCCTCCAGGGGGCCCTCCAGGGGGCAGTTGCGCATCGGAGTCGTCAGCGTTGCGCCACAAGAGGCGGATTTGGTGTCCTCAGCTTTCCCTCTGATTTCTAATGGGTATCAGAGGAAGCAGTGAGCTGCCCATTCATACGAAGCACTCGGCGGAGCCAGTGGGCCTTGGGCCTGCGTGAGAGAAGTGCTTGGCCCCGCGGCTTTGAGATGTGATTGGTTATATGACTCCTTGAACAGAACGTGTTGGTATCTTGCCTGTCAGATGGGATGCCGTTTGTGCTATGCTTATTTTATAGGACTCAGCTGATCTCATGCCTGTTTGAAAGTTTGGTTGAATTCAGGTGGGCGCTGATAGGTTCTGTTGCACCTCGCCCTATCGGGTGTGTGTGTGTGCTTATCCTTGGACATAACCATGGACCAACGGGTCCCATCCATCGACCGTGAGCCACTGGGGGGCATGCCAGCAGGGTTCGCTCACTCCGTAACCCAGGGACCAACAGTTGTTGGGCGATGATCGGTCACATCTTATCATCTTTCCAAGCTGCTTTGCATCTGGGTTGGGAATATGTATGAGTTTGTGGTATCTTGTCACGGCCCCGCCCTGCTCTTGATTTGCTTCTCACATCCACTGGGATGGCGGTGGGCTGGCTTTTGCTTGCCGATCTCATGCCGTTATAGTGTGTGCATTCTGCCTCCTGGAGAGCTCAGTGGATTCGTCTGCCTTTGCTGCAAGGAGAGGCAGAGGGTGGTGAAGTCCACGTTCTGTGTTTTCCCTTGATTTTTGTGGGGAGCGCTTAGGTGCCCGCATGTTTTCAGTTATTTACCATGGGGTGTCCGTGCCCTATGGTGTGACTGCATTGATGGCATAACCACGGACCGACGGGTCCCATCCATCGGCCGTGAGCCACTAGGGGGGCATGCCAGCAGGGTCTGCTTACTCCGTAACCCAGAGACCAACAGTTGTTGGGCGATGATCGGTCACATCGTATCATCTTTCCAAGCTGCTTTGCATCTGGGTTGGGAATATGTATGAGTTGGTGGTATCTTGTCACGGCCCCGCCCTGCTCATGATTTGCTTCTCACATCCACCGGGATGGCGGTGGGCTGGCTTTTGCTTGCCGATCTAATGCCGTTCAGTGTGTTTGCACGTGTTTGGTTTTCTCCCCATCAGACGCCTATGCCGGCGACAGATGGAGACATTTTTTGGGGTGCCCAGAGTGAGTAGGGGAGACCTTGGTGGAGCGTGCACCGCAGTGGGGGATCCCCAGTCTGGTTGGAAACCTTTAACTTGCCTGGGCTTGAGCACCGGATTGGAATATTTCCATGACGGTCATGCGGTGCAAAGCTGGATGAGCTCCCAGCTACCCCACATTTTCGGCTGCGATTCGTGTGTGTGATGGGTTCGCTTTGCGCTTGGTTTGGGATGTGTCGAAGTGAATGGTATCTTGCCACGGCCCCGCCCTGCTCCTGAATGCTTCTCACTCCACTGGGATGATGGTGGGCTGGCTTTTGTCGGCGGATCTTATGCCGTTCAGTGTGTGTGCACGTGGTCAATTGGCAGGTGATCTCGAAGTATGTTGTCGTTAAGGCGCATGTGCTGGAAAGGGTGGAGCGATTCTGGAACGCGGAGTTTGCAACGTGTCCATCTGTGCTTGGCGTCCACCTTCGTGGAACTGACAAGAATGTGGTTATTGGGGGACACATTGTGGAGCCGGAGGATTATTTTCCAGCCATTGATCGCTTCCTGAAGCAGCATCCGAGGTCCTGCCTGTATGTGGCCACGGACTCTGAAAAATTCAGGGTCATCATGGCTGATAAGTACAAAGGTACGGTGGTGTTTTACCGCGCATTGCGGAGCGAGATGAACGTTTTTCTGGACACGAGCATCGAGGATAATTACAGGAAAGGGGAAGATGCTCTGGTAGAGAGTCTTGTTTTGTCCAAATGCAATGGCCTGATCAAGCCTTTCTCGGCGTTATCTGAAGCTGCGGTGTATTTCAATCTCAGCCTGCACAACGAGACTTATGACATCCAATTCAGCAAACCATGCTGAACAGGCAATGAGCGATAACGTGTGCACCCCACTTGTGGTGTTGCACAGTTAGCAGCTTGAGACGTGCTGAATTGCAACGTCGACAGACCAAACCAACAACATTGAAGTCTCGACGATTAGTGTGCCATCGTATCGTAGGCTCGTCTCCGATTAGTATCGTGCGCATGCACGTGGTGCGTTATAGAACTAATTCGGACAAAATGATCCATATGGGCAAGGAAGTTTCCAATGATTTAGATATCAAGTTGAAGTAAGGTCCCGGTGCCGGCTCGCTTTTATAGGGGACGAAAGGTTGTCGAGTTTTGAGCGATTTCTCGAAAGTATCCATCTCCCCGCCCCTTTCAATTACCTTTCTGTCGCGTACAGAGTCCGAAACTACTATAACCCTAAACGGGTATATATGTATTTCCTTTCGATTGACAATCGCCGTATTATATGTATCCATAGCTTTTCCCTGCTGTGTATATCCTCACAGGTTTTTGGACCAGCACGCAATTCGTATACAAGCACGGCGCGTACGTATGAATGTATGGTTAAGCACCTGGGCTTGGGATGGGGTGAACGCACTTGGTATGTCCTAATCGGTATTCGCTGAATATGTTGATTGGATCAGGGGAGTTCTTTCGCGACTGGGTCCTGGGGCTCCGATGCGGGCAGCAGTATCGTTGGCAGTATCGCTATATTAGTATTCATCCTGGGAGCACGTTCGACCACAGCACGATCTGTCGCCACCCTTGCTACCCACGACGCTCACCATCAGACTGAAAGGCCTCAAGTAACTGGGTCATAGCAACCGGTGGTAATGAGCCACTAACGGCGGGGTAGATGCAGACATTTCCGCGGCACATCACAGGCTCCGCCGAGCCACCAATGGGAGCCGCGCCAGCCGGTAACAGTGAGGCCGTAGCAACACCAACGGATGCCAACCACAAAAGGCAAGCAAGCCGTGGCTAATCGCAAGCCCCCCCTGCCAGAACCAAAAGGTGGAGCACCGCAACCGCGTAGCTGCGCCGCAGCTGCTGCAGCAGTAGGACGCAAGGTGGAGTCGTCGTTGTAGTCGTCCGTGTTGTAGCCGTCATCCTCCTCCACCGCGCTTACATTGAATCAGTCAGCAGGTCCACATTCTACATAACCGGGCCCTTCCCGATAAGTACACACATATGCGGACCCATTTCTTTTTGCGAAATGCCACCTAACATCCCAGTATCGCCGGCGGTCCACACCAAAATGAAGTTTTTGTTTCTCCTTATTGGTACAATAACGACGTTCCCCAATCGAATGAGCTGCACCCATCCAAACCATGCGAGTAAGGGTTCGTTTTACTCGTTGAGATGACCCCACCGAAATGCATGGTCGCGCCACGCAGCATGCCACTCTGTTTTACGCGAATATCGCCTCTTGTGACCCACGACGCGCGAAAACAGGTGATTTGTCAACTGGTGGTTCGCGATCCCCGGCCATGCCGTGTGTAACCTGCGGCACTGCACATCAGTAGGGATTTTTTTTAACCCTGCCACTCGATTGATGGATATGTCCATCAAGAAGTCGAAAAGTAGAAAGCGGCGCGCTATGGAAAAGCGTATGCGTGGTTGGTAAAATAGGCATCCCAAGGTGTGTGAATGCACTCGTGGTGCATAATGACCGGTTGATCAACGGTAGCTACACCAAGTATGTGCATGCGATATATCTCTTACACGCTAGCATTTCCAATATCGAACTGGTTAAACTTTTCTTTTTTTGTGCCGGTTGGTTTTGACTTGGAAAAGCGCATCATAGTGGGACCACAAACATCGGTGTGGCGCCCCGCTATGTGGCAATGTGGCGGTATAGGCTTGCGCACCCCATACCTCAGCATATGTGCAAGGCGGTGCTTAGTATAGTCCAAAATATCGTTACAATTCGATATAAAGCAGCGATGTGAGGTGTTGTATCGGTGTTGGGGGCACGTTCTAGAGTGCTACGTGCGTACTGTATGCGTACTTGTGTACTGTCTGGCAGTCCTTACGATCACCCTTGCCACCTTGTCGCGCACGCATACCGTGCATTATACATATGCAAGGCGATGCTCGGGCGCGCTCAACCAGATTTGGATCGCCTGGATTCAAATCCCACATTTTCCGCGACAAATGTGACATTCAATCCCACGCAGAACTCCTCAAAGTTTCAAGAACCTGGGCCGAAACGTATGCCACGTCAGTATCCACGCATGCAATTATGATGGAATATTTTGCATGAAAAGCATTTTCCGAACCAATGCTCACGCCGCGATTGGCATGACCTGGCAGTTGAAATCAGGCAATCTGTCTTTAATTTGAAATCAATTTTATTACAATTATTGTTCCTGTAAATTCACAATATCGCGAATTTTTATTTCTTTAAAACATACGAAGTCGGGGGTCAAGTCCGGGGGGTCCACTCCGAATGCTGTCCGCGTGACAATGAGCATCGCATATGCCGAACCGAGACTGTTGCGAATAATACAAAACATTGTCGTTCTGTACAGTTTATGTCGTTTTGTACAGTGCTTAACAGTGGTGGCTAATGTTTTTTTCCAGCCACGCACTCGAAAGGTTCTGAATTTCGGACAGAATAAATCGACGTATCAACGAACAAATATGCCGAAAAGACAGTGCACCCACGATGAAAGTACATTTGACCGAGGTTTATGCACCGTGTGTCGTTCTGAGCAATCTCAGATGCGAGCGAAACAACGCGCTCGCATCCCAGATCGCAATACGTACATGAGGAGTGCAAGTAGCTTTCATTTGCGTCTGCAAGAGACGTACTTGCCCGATGTTTCCATCGAGACAAATTGGACAGAGTCTATTTTTAATGACGTTTTCGAAGACAGAGGGCGACTGAGCAGAGCAGTTGTGGAAGCGGAACACGTTCGCCAACTGCTCACCAAGTTCAATGTCACGAACTTCAAAGACTTGAAGAAGATTAAAAGTAGGGTGATAGTTGACTTATTTGCAGCGGGTTCTGGAATTATGGGACACGTGAAAAATATCCTACAGACAGATTTTCAAGAAAAGTGTACTCTTATGTCGGTGGACCACCAAGCTATGGCAAAGTCAATAAAGGGGTGGCAAGCCAAGGACATCTTCGACCCGAAAGACTGGGGGGGGTCTTTTAAATGCGAACTACATCTGCGCACCACCCTCGAGTGGAATGAGCGACGCTGCATTCATTTTCTACGCAGCTGAGTGCAGGGACTTCTGCGCATTTCGTTTGCCAAAGCACTGGCTCGCTGACCGCAGCTATCCATTGCGGAGGCTTTGGTGGGGACAACAACAAAAGAAGAAAACAGTCTACATCATTCCGTCAACGAAAGACCTAAGTTGGCATGTGTGCGTGAGGTACACGCGCAAAGGCCTAGACCTATTCGCTGGGAATGACATGAAACCTCACTGTTCCGTCTTAGTAGAGTCACTCTACGAAGATAGAAACGCGAAGAAGACAGCAGGGGGGAATGCAACGAGCGAGAGCGACTCCCTAGAGCTCGCGTTGCAAGATGCTGTAAGCCAAGATGGGCTTTAGATCGCTGTATGCTCGGCATGCACCAAGTTATTTTATTATCTCATCTTTGACTGTGACACTCCGGGTTTGCACTGTCTGCTTCTTGAGTTGTTGTGACCCGCAAATATATCCACCCTTTGCATATATTTTGCTGTTCACATCAGGTTATGGTCCCACCACTGGCAGGCTCACCCGTTCGGTTTCACTTTCTCTGATCCCGCACCCTGTGCGGTTCACACGCCCCCTTGGCTTCGTGATTTGGCGGCGAGAACCCTTGTCCTCTACGCCTCCATCTTGACCTCGTGTGCCTCATCGACACCGGGAATTTCGTCGAGCACCCTGTCCTCGACCCAACATCTACGCGAGCACCCTGTCCTCGACCCGACATCTACTCGAGCATCCTCGACGCTTTTGTCCAGCTTTACTTTGCGCTCTGGCCAGCAGCACCTCAACTGCAGCAAAATTGGCTTATCGCACGACGTTTTTGACGTCACCACCGTCTTCCCCGCGGGAATCTACCCCAGATTGACTTTTCCATCGTTCGATTTGGTTATTTTTAGCGAAAGTTACGGTTTCGCTTGGGAACCCTAAGTGTTGGGCTCCAAATTTTACAGCTTACAGCGGCCATGGCTTCGTGTCGTCAGCGTGCCCGCATTTCTGCAGTTGCCTCCGCGCTGCACGTGATTCGACGACGAGAACTTACCCATGGCTACGATCTGATGGTGTCGGGTGGTGCTCATGCACCAGACACCAAAATCGAGTCCATCAATCACATCGTCAACATGCGAGCTTTGACCACTACGAGCTCACCCCGCAGCATCCTCCACTCTTCCCTCCACCCTGCGTGCCCCTTGGCCATTGCCTGGTGGTGTTTGGAGGTGTTGCATCCCTCATCCCACCGCTTTTCCTCTCTGCTTTCGCACTTGTGTGCAGCAGAGTGGAGCCACACCGCATTTTCCACCTTCGCCCCCCTCGGGGTGTCCACGTCCCCGCACTCGCTATGGGTAGCATAATGATTCGGGAATAGATAACTCCAAAATGGGGAATAGAAATTTCGATCTGTTTTTGGGGAATAGATTATATGTCACATGCCATCGAGCCATGCCATCTATCGTTTCGGTTTGTACTACAGTATGAACTATCACTCGGTACCCCGGAGGTTCCCCGTCGGAGGAGGCGCAAGCGGTTCAGCGTGTGCAATATTTTGCGTCTGGCACACCCCCTTCTTCAAAACAATTTTTTGCATGTAGCATGAAGCATAATTTTTTCCACCATTCGATTCTAAAGCGTTTGTATTCATTAGGTGAATACCTTTCGTTTGAGCTATCGATTGGCCCCATCCGCAACCGCATCAGCTTAGCCTTCGCGACTGCAAGCTAAGTTGGTGCGGTGTGAGATGGTTTCAACCACTTGCGGCTTTGCATAATAGGGGTTTTCGTGAGAATCTTCTCACGAAACTTGGCAGTGATATTGTTCATATCAATATCAGTGCACCCTCAAGAGCATATGGCAAGCCGTTGAGTATATTAAAGACGGCCGCGTGCTGGCATGATGCCTTTTGGGTTTGAAACATGAACATATCACGCATATCATATAAGCATAATAATAAACACATACTGACCGTTTGGCAGTGCAATTTCACCTCTAGCGGAAACGCGGATGTCAACCGCGTCCACGTTTCCGCTAAACGTTTCTTCCCTCATTCGCGCGCTCGTTTGCAAGAGAGCCTGGGCAACCTTCGGATGAGGGAAGCGTTAGCAAAAATAGTATTTCGTATGCGTTGTTTTCCCTAAACAAATTGCACAAACTGAACGGTCAACCACACATCTCGTTGTGGGATGACGCGTTCATTTGGCGGAAGCGGGTGGAATTTAAGGAATTTGAAACCCGCAATAGTTGCGCTATGGGGTTTCATCTTCTTTGCGAAACGGGTACCCACATTATCATTCTAACTAGGAATATGTGATAATATTTTGAAGCAAAAGATTACTCAGATTAGTATACAATCTTAGAGATCTTTATTTCGCTGGACAGGGGCACACTCCCGGAGAGAAAGCCTTCCGCCTTTAGTTAAAATTGCATATTTAACAAATCAAACAGTGAGTATTTTCTCCAAGTATTTTCAGACGGTAATACTTAAACACTGGTAATACTTAAACACTGAGTGTTGTCTCGCGTGTTGTCACCAAGCCTTAGAAACTCACGATCTCACTCCCAAAGTGACCAAAAACCGAACGATCGGCGATCGAACGGTTTTTGGTCACTTTGGGAACGCGTCTGAAAATACTCAGTGTTGTCACCAAGCCTAAACTCGCGATCTTACTCCCGAAGTGACCAAAAACCGTTCGATCGCCAATCGTTCGGTTTTTGGTCACTTTGGGAACGCGTCTGAAAATACTCAGTGTTGTTTCGCGTGTTGTCACCAAGCCTAAACTCACGATCTCACTCCCAAAGTGACCAAAAACCGTTCGATCGCCGATCGTTCGGTTTTTGGTCACTTTGGGAACGTCTGAAAATACTTAGAGAAAATACCAGACAGGTCTTTGCAACCAAGCCGACTTCAGTTCTCACATACTGTAGAGCCCTAAACGTACGGTTTACGCCCTCCCGAATCTGGAATTCACGGCCGTGAATATTAAATTCACGGCCGTGAATATTAAATTCACGGCCGTGAATATTTCACTGCACGTATGATTGCCCACACTGTTTGCGAGTAAATTCGATTGGGAAAACATTTTCCAACGTTCGTAATGCACAAAGATATATCATTTAGACTCTTAGGTAGGAGTTTTTTGAGCTCTTGACTGAGCCGTGGCCGCATCAGCTCAGTTTGCAGTCGCGACTGCGAGCTAAGCTGAGAGGCCCTTATAACTTTCATGCACATCGCATCAAAACTCAAACAGCGGAGGGGTTCTCGTGCGTTCTAGCGCACGATACTTGGCACCAATATTGCTAACAGCAATATTGGTGCACCCTCAAACGCACAACCTCTGATGTAAGCTATGCGCAAAACGCGTGCTACACATCATGGGTTTGGGTACATGCAAACCCAAACCCAAACATGCCAAACAGCAAAGGGCTTCCCGTGAGTTCCAGCGCCCGTAACTTTGCAAAAGTATTACTAAGATATATATCTTTTATTTGCCAAAGGCCCAAGGCCTCAAAAGCCTTGTGCACGAAGCCATCAATTTATTTCTTTGGAGATTTATTGGGTTTGTGTTCGAGTTTACCCAAACACAATACATGCCAAACTGAAAAGCAATTCCCGTGCGTTATAGCGCGCGAAACTATGCACAAATATTTACAAGACACATAACTTTCAGTTCTCAGAAGCACAAGGTTTGAGATAACTTGTTGGCAAAACCATCAATTTATTTCTTTGGCAGATCTATTGGGCTTGGGTTCGAATGTTTCCAAACCCAATACATGCTAAACAGCGAAGGGCTTCCCGTGCGTTCTAGCGCACGTAACTGCGTAGAAATATTGCCAAGATATCTATCTTTGATATATTCGAAGCACAAGGTCTAAGAAAGTCTGTGCACAAAATGGTATTACTATTTCTTTGACACAGATTTTAGCGTGATATACAAACTCATAAATCTGGGTCAAAGAAATGATATGTTAACTTCGCGCACAAGCTATCGCAAACCTTGCACTTCAGAAAAGTGAAATATATGCATCTTATCAATATATTTTGCAAAGTTACGTGCGCTGGAACTCACGGGAAGCCCTTCGCTGTTTGGCATGCTTGGGTTTGGGTTTCAAACCCAAAAGGCATCATGCCAGCACGCGGCCGTCTTTAATATACTCAACGGCTTGCCATATGCTCTTGAGGGTGCACTGATATTGATATGAACAATATCACTGCCAAGTTTCGTGAGAAGATTCTCACGAAAACCCCTATTATGCAAAGCCGCAAGTGGTTGAAACCATCTCACACCGCACCAACTTAGCTTGCAGTCGCGAAGGCTAAGCTGATGCGGTTGCGGATGGGGCCAATCGATAGCTCAAACGAAAGGTATTCACCTAATGAATACAAACGCTTTAGAATCGAATGGTGGAAAAAATTATGCTTCATGCTACATGCAAAAAATTGTTTTGAAGAAGGGGGTGTGCCAGACGCAAAATATTGCACACGCTGAACCGCTTGCGCCTCCTCCGGGGAACCTCCGGGGTACCGAGTGATAGTTCATACTGTAGTACAAACCGAAACGATAGATGGCATGGCTCGATGGCATGTGACATATAATCTATTCCCCAAAAACAGATCGAAATTTCTATTCCCCATTTTGGAGTTATCTATTCCTCGATAACCTTTTTTCCCTCGCTATGTTGGTACCACACATCGTCGCACCGCATCGCGTGGGCGTTGGATGACGACGTCCTGGCGGCGCTCGACTTCGTCCACCATCGAGACCTACGCCGCCGTCCACCCTCGATTGCTGGGCTAGATTCGCCGGCTGGCCTGTGGGAGTAGTCATCCCCACAGCACATGCATGGGCATACGCCCCTAGAGCACGCATCTAGAGACCAGCGCGGCGGAGCCACTCTAGCTGGGTTGAAAAAGACCTCTTAGGGTCTCAAAAGATGCTTGTTTCTTAGAGTTTTGCCTCTGTGGCCAGCCGTAGGATGCTAGCCCCGGCCTTGGCTAGCTTGCATCGTGACACCTCACGCCTTCGGGGTGAGGTGGTGTCATGGAGAGACAGACTTTCGCCCCCCCATAACTGGGGGTGACTGTCTCTTCCTGTGTCACACCTCGCCTTGTGGTGTCACTTGCATCTTGCCCGGCATCACTTCCGACGACAGATAATAAAACCACCAAGTTATTTTATTATCTCATCTTTGATTGTGACACTCCGGGTTTGCACTGTCTGCTTCTTGAGTTGTTGTGACCCGCAAATGTATCCACCCTTTGCATATATTTTGCTGTTCACATCAAGTCCTTGAGATAGGACTGAAACCCGTTTCAGTCCTATCTCAAGGACCGATGTTGCTATAATTTTTTTAACCGTCTTCTTGGTGTTTTTGGCGCCTAGCCACTGAATGGTAGTCTCATTAGGACCCAAAGTAAGTATCCTTAATCGCCATTTGCCTTATATCTTGATTATGTGTCTATATCCAAACGTTTTTTGACGATGAACCCACCAAAATTTGAATTTCGAAACTTGCAACACATTCAAAACCACCTCACATCTTTCGAATTTCTTTTATCCAATTGAAAATAGGGTCAATTGAGCGGTCCATGGAATTGTATATTATTATAAGCTATCCACACGTACGGACACCGACGTCCATACGCGTGGATCGGTAAAATATGTTGATTAAACCATCGTCCACGCGTGCGGACACCTACGTCCATCCGGACGAATCACTGTCCGCACGTACGGACGCACATATATAATCACGCGTGTGGATATACTTACTATTCTTATCCTTAAGCTATTTTAGCAATGTCTCTGTCCAGACGTGCGGACACCTACGTCCATACGGATGAAAGACCGTCCACCCGTACGGACGTATATGTCCATACGCTTGGATATGCTGATTGTTCGTATCCGCATGTTCATATGTACATGTTTATGTCCATACGTACGGACGGCTACGTCCATACGTGTGAACATGCCGATCCATACGGGTAAAAGGCCCCTCCATACGTACGGATGCCTTCGTCCATACGTGCGGAATAGATAATTCTGGTCGTCTATACGACTGTCCATACGGTGTCCATCCGGTGTCCATCCGGGTATCCATACGGTGTCCATGCGGTCTTCCATACGGTGACCGTGCGGTTGAATAGTGCCTCTGTCCACGCGTATGGACACCATGTGGACATTTCTTCTGTCCACACGGTCGTCCATACGCAATCCTTACGATGTCCATGGGACATTTTCATATGGACACCATAATTACGCGTCGTCCGTATGGTTCTTACATATGCATCAAGGTTTCGCCAGAAATTTGTTCAGACCGTCCATACGGTTGTCCATATGGGTCCTTACGACGTCCATACTCTGTCCATATGAATGTCCACACGGATGAACGGGCCAATAATCTGTGTCATCACTTCATCGTGTGTGCCGCCGCCGTGCCGTCAGCCGCTACAGCCTTCGGTGGTGTCGGCATGGGCGCCGACGCGGCTCCACCGGTCGGTGGTGCTATTCATGCACATTCAGAGGTGCTTATGGCGGCGGCATCGATCAGCTTTCAACACACCTTCAATCGACGACCGAGGTTTGGGTTCTACCTCAATTTACCCCACACATGATTTCTCCGCCACACCGTAGCACACGGACGTTGAGGTCGGTGGTGCTGGTGTGTTATCACCCGCTGCGATCCCGCCGTTCCGGTATTGGCAGTCAGCGGGGTGGTACTGGAACTTGCATGGGCGGTACCCTGGCTGGACTTGGCACCCGGGACCTTCAGAGCCGCCTGTGGCTGCTCCAACTCTTCCGATGCCGCCCTCGCCGGATGGTGCTCCGCGCCATCGCCGGACTATACCCCGCCCGCCTCGGACGAGGAGGACGAGGGTGGACCTTCTTCAATCGGCTACAACTACATCGACGGTTTCTCATTTTGCTCTACGCATGTTTCATTGGACAATGGGAACACTGACTATGCTTTCGGGGAACAGCGGTACCAGCTCTCCTGGGCGTTGTGACAGTGGTACCAGATCTCTTGGACGCTGTGGAAGTGGCTAGTGCTGACAGGAATGAACTTAACCTGCCTTAAGTTCGATATGCTGCAGATGTAGGTTGTCCCAAGTTGGGCTCTGTTTCAGGCTTTCAGTGTATCAGAATTGAGCAGTAGAAAGTAGTAGCACGGCTTCTGCACTGCCTGTTCGGGGAGGGGGGGGGGCTGGCCAGTATGAGCACAGTGCCTCCTGAGCCACGAGCACTGACTTTTCTGCCTCTCAGTGGGCATTTGTTATTGTTTTGGCTACCTAGTTTGGTCCCCACACTAGGTGGTTTGCTGGATTTGGCATAGTGACCCCTGAATCGTGTCATCTGCCTCATCCTAATAAAAGTAGTCTGGGTGACCGTCACTCGTATGAAACTCAACACATCTCAACCGCACGCGCGTGTCAAATTCGGCACGAGACCTGCCTACTGTTCTAACTTACGAACGTACATTCTCCGACAATATGCCGCAAGCCGATAAGGCCCTTTTCATTCTTACATCCTCGATTCTCGAAACCTCGACGCCAGCGATAAGCCAGAGCATCACACAAGGCGATATGCCCAGAACAACTTCGGAATTGCATTGCTTACGCACTAGTTAGCATTAAGCCAAACAACATTCATTCAATACTCAACAGCAGCGATAAGCCGAGTTGACCAGCCATCCCACCAAAGCTTGAAGCCCGGTTTAGCAACAACTAACGTTGTTCTAACGACGACTAATCCAGCTTGGGAATCATCTTAAGACAACTTGAAGCTAGTCTCTCTCTCATTCGACTCACGCAAGCTTCTAAGCCCACGTGCCGCTCGCCCTCTTTGCCTGATTCTCAGCTACTGCTTTCTTCGCCTTTTTAAGGCGTTGTTGATCCTCCTCGGGTTGAACAACCGGCTCCTTCTCGAATTCATTCGCTACTGGCCAACCGTACTGAAAAGCGATATTGAAAAGTTGCGCTTGGCTCTCTGACCATTCCATAGCCGCTTCTAATTTAACGTTTACCTCTTCTAAAACTCGCAGTTCGCTTTCCGAAAAACCAACCTGCGATAACGAGTCCAACTCTGCTTTCGCTTTGAAGAAAAAGGAGTCGGCCTTATCCACAATATCAAACTGACGCTTGCACGACAAGTCTTCCAACTTCGAACCACCCGCTCCCAAGTGAACAAATCCTCCTGACGCCCACGAGACAGGGCGCTGGCCGGAGCTTCCTCCTAGCGGGCTGCGCCACCACCGATTGCAACATCGCGTCAAACTTACGACCACTCACCGCTGCTCTGCTGCGTTGTTCGCAGATTAAAGTCGCCAGGTACGACTGAATTGCCCTGTCACTTTCGGATAATTCCGGGATTTCGGCCGAGAGCTTTGCTTTATACGAAGCGTAACGATCCGACGCTTTCACTAGCGCGATCTTCTCCTCTAATTTTGCATCGGAAAACTCGTCCATATTTTACCACAAATTAGTATACTTTCCTCCTAGAGCAAAAGGAAAAAACCACTGCACAAAAAACACCCTTCTTTGAAACCAAATCAAACTGCGGAGACTCACGGTGGTGCTGGCACACTGAGAAATAAACGTGGTAAAATGGTGGTAAAATGTGGTAAACTGGTGGTAAATTGTGGTAAATTGGTGTTTTACCACCATCATACTAATAGTGGCGGTATAAATCCCGTGGGTAATTTCCTATTGGTTACTGGGCACTTTTCTAACACGATTTTACCACATTTACTTATAGCGCGGTAATTATATATTACTGTTTACCATTGCTGTATATAATTTACCATGGTACCCCCCTACGACCGGTAAATTGACCCCCAATGGTAAAATTACCACATATGACCGGTAAATTGACCCCCAATGGTAAAATTACCACATATGGCCGGTAAATTTACCATGGTATGACCACGGTTAGACACGTGGCAGGCAGGATGCACTGTGATACAGACACGTGTGCAAGATTAGTGCACGTGGCAATCAGGCATGGAATGTTACATAACTGTTACCAGATATGCTAGGTAGGTAAGTATGTGGCTTGGCAACTCCCGGCCCCGTCCTGGGTTTTGCAAGTAAGGTCAAACTAGAAGCAATAAGAAGGAGAAAGGAAGGAAGGGCGCATGCTGCTGATTTCTAGCTTGCCGTTGCTAAGGTCTTGAGCATCGTGCAGATTTCATTCCTGGCCAAAGGTAGATGGCGTGGAGGGGGATTTTAAATCCCGGAGGGCGGTGGCAGATACACTTGGTCTCAAGGCGTGACGCCGGCATCAGCAGGGTATGTTTGGCATCCTCGTTCAAGACAAAGACGGCACGGCTGTTCATGCGCGCGTTTTTGATAGTCGGGTATGCCGTCACCATGGCTAGACGGCACACAGCGCAATGTGTGGCCGGGTCCCAGATCAGATAGTAAGCTTCCACGCGGCCGTATTCAAATGCATCGGCTTCAGAGGATGCTAAGGCTACGTTGTAGGAGATTCTGGTTACTGCCCTGGTGTACATCGTGGACGTGAAGTCCTCGTCGCCGTGCCGCATTCGTGGAAAACATAGGACGTCCAAGGCGTCCCTTTCTAGCTCGTATCGCTCACCGTGCATGGCACGCAAGGAAGCCGCCAGGCCCGGAAGCAGCCTTCCTTCCGCATCGGCGCTTAGCGCGGATACAGCCACGCCACCGCGGATGATGTGATGACCGACATCCATGAAGTGACACGCGAGCCCCGGGTCATCGCGGAAACCCGGGCCGTCCTCTTTCACCGAGTGCGCGACATAGTCTGGAAGGAACCGGATCCCGGGGTACAAGTGGGCCATGTCATCTACACGGTCTTTCAGCAAGTAGGCGTTACCGATGCATGAATCGATGGCCTTCCCCCCCACCGGCTCCGGCACCACCCCCTTCGCCTCCCCCAACAGTCGCTCCACCCATAGCTCGATGTTGGAGCTGACAACGCCTACCTTCTCCTCTTGCTTGCACAAGTGTACCACGGCTAGGCGTAGATTCAGCGTCAGCATGTTCATAGGGCACTCGTTCTCAATAATGACAGCGAACTCCCTCATACGCAGCTCCGCTTGTGCGCGAGCCTCTGCGCGGTCTTCGATTGTGCCGGCGCACACCTGCCGGATGAAATATATCACAGCCTCCCTCAGCTTCCACCAAGCCCTGTCCAACTCTCGGTTGAGACTCTCCAGGACGTCCATGAATACCAGCGGGCTGAATATCAAAATGAAGTTGAGCCAGTCCTCCATAGTGTAGTTCCCTGCAAACAAACCAAGCGTTTCGGGCGACATCAGCATGCATACACTGTTCAATCAATGGTCGACCCATACAACGGGCCGGCCCATGCACACAATGCACGTAGATCTCGCATGCATGGGAAGAACAGCTTTCCTGCAATCATGCCTGCCAGCACACCTACCTGCATATTGCACCACGTCCTGGTACTCACGGTGCATGTCGTGCGGGGCACACAGCCCTTTGCCGTTCTTCTGTAGCTGCTGTAGCTGCGCGGCGTTGAAGTAGCACGTGTCATCGCAGTTGGGCACCTTGTGGCGGAACATCTTCACAGTACTCTTCACGACACCGAAGGTCATACAGTGCATGAAAGGCAGCACGTATGCCGACATGGCGGTGAAATATTCCAGGGCCTCCAGGGGACCCTTACCGTAGCGCCCGGTCCGCATGGGATCAGCGCCCTCCTGGGTTAGCTTGACTAGTTCCTCGTGATCCTCCTGGGTTAATAGCACCGACGGGTCCCAGGCATGAACCGTCTCCCCGTCCGGTAAATAGCTTTGTGCGATAGGCTTGGCATAGCCTAGGCAATACATCCCACCAGTTGGTCCGGGGGTGCCCTCCCACAGGCTCAGGTAATCGTTGCGTCTGGCAGCCACCGGAGCGAACCTTCCCAGATCGTTCCGCGCAACGGTGTCACAGTAGCACAGCACCAGAAACACACTGAACTTATCATGCCACTTGCCAAAGTAACCATCGTATACTCGGAACGGCGTGCCTTTGTCGTCAGCGTGCCCGTCGCGTAACTCCTTGAGCTCCTTCACGAGGCGCTCTTGGATCACGTCATTGTTCTTCCAGTGCTGCCTAGGGCCCGGAACCACAATTACGAGCCCGGTAAATTCCATCCTAACCCGATCCTGCGAACACCCGCATGGATGCACCGTCAGTCCTCCCTTCCTCAATCACCGGGAAGCCTTCGCAGCCAGACACGCTAGCAGGTGTACAACCTACGGCACGCAAGGCGGGACGCAGTGCACCTTGCATACGCCTACACTGCAGAAGGAGACCAGCAGCAGGGGACCACCTGCATGCGTTATACTGGTTAGCCTTATTCTAGTAACAAGGCACATCGCAACGGTTCGAGTTGCAGATTGTGGCGGCGTGTACCCGAGGGTGCAGGTCCGCGCTCCGCATCGCTCCGAACCTCGTGGACCATCCCCTGCACCGTGCGCGCCACATTCCCACCATTACGCCCGGTGGTGTGTCCCCACCCTCACGTGCAACGCATCGTTTGCACCATAGCGCTGTTCAGGTCAGCCATTTCATTCAACATACATCAAGGGGAGGGGGGGGCTTGGTTGTAGTAGGAGTGCTGGGTGTCGGCTGGACTCACTGTTTGTCGTGCTTCTTCGCCCGTGCGTCATCCTCTCCGTATTCCACAGCCATTCCAGCCCGAACCATTCCAGGTTTCATGGGATCCGTGCTTTCTGTTTCCTGCAGCAGCCGGCCCCCAACCGTGCTGTGCTCGTTGATCCGCGCCACGTGCGGGCTGGTCATGACGCATGCGTTTGTAGGCGCTCTCGCCTGCGTATCAGCACGCATCTTTGCAAACTTCGCATTGCGCATCCAGCGTCGGACTAGCCGTTTCACCGGGAAGTAGAAATAGTACTCCTGCGGGCGGTACACCTCACCCCGCGCCGTACGTGTCACACTGTATCTCTCCTCCTCGCACCACCCGACCGGCACTCCCGCCGCATCCCACGCGATGGGAACCCCGCATTTCTCCTGCGCTGGTTTCTTGGTCTCTGCTGGAAACGTTCTGTGATACTTCGGACACACATGCACTGCGTAGTCCCACACGGTCTCGGCACCAATCAGGCGTAGCATGTGCCAGAGCGACCCCGGTAAATTGGTGTTTGCTCCACCCAGCAGCATCTTCAAGATTTTCATGAACGTGTTGAAGTGCGCGTCTGTCCACTGCTGCCGCCGTTTCATGTCCAGCAAATACCACACAGCTTCCTGCAGCGTCACTCCGTGGGGGCTCGCCTGCCCATGCGTTAGAAGCGGATCCATCTTTTTGGGACTGAGTTCGGCCGACTCTGGCGCGTCCAATGTCTCCACTTTCGCTGGCTCCGGCGCGTCTACCGTCACCGCTTTCCCTGCCTCCGGAGGGTCCACCGTCACCTGTTTCGCCGGCACCGGCGCGTACACCGTCACCTCTGCGTGATGAGCCAGCAGCAAGGCGGCCGCCTCTTCCACCTCGATTTCCATGCCCGCCTTTGCAGCTAGTTCCTGCGAGTGGCCGTCCCATCCTGGCTTAGTTTCTGTGCATATTCTGCATGCGCTGCATGCCCCTGCGCATGTTGCATAACGTACATGCTACAATACGCACTACATGATGTATCAGAAAGACGCACATACAGGCGTTTCCACGTCCTGTCCGAGCAGGGCAGTGAGACCAGTGTTCCGCCAGTGTGCAAGGTGCGGCAGGGCGTACATCGTAAAGAAAGTCCGGGATGGAGAGGAGGTCCGCCTCCGCATCACCACCTTCGTCCGTATCCTCCACGATGTCTT
This sequence comes from Cymbomonas tetramitiformis, assembly GCA_001247695.2. Classification (NCBI taxonomy): domain Eukaryota; kingdom Viridiplantae; phylum Chlorophyta; class Pyramimonadophyceae; order Pyramimonadales; family Pyramimonadaceae; genus Cymbomonas; species Cymbomonas tetramitiformis. The sequence continues at coordinate 35,965 of LGRX02021739.1, forward strand.
CTTCCGGGATGTCCGGCAAATCCAACACCTCCTCCCAGTATGCATTTTCGGCTGGGGTGGGGGCATCTGACGACCCCCCTTCCTCGCAATGACTCAATCCCATATATCCCACGGCCTTTGCGTCCGCCAGGTCGTGGTTCGTGTCATTCCCATCTGCGCCGGCTCCTCCCACCAGGGTATACCGCATTCTCTTGTTGGGTATCCTCGCCTGCTGAGAATCATCATCCGCTGTTTCCACAAACACTGGGGCCGCCTCCATCTGGTGGCCAGCGGAGATGGCAATGACCCGGTGCCTTTGATCAAACTGAACTCCCAGAGATTGCATGCGGCATATGAGCACGTCAATCCTTCCCTTGTAATCCTTTCCGGCGCGCCCTACCTGATCAGGTATGCCCAGCGTGCACAAGTCGTCGGGGGTGAAGATGGAGCGAATGCTTGGGCGCTTGATGTCACGGTAAGCGCGTTGCGCCAACTCCAGTAGGCGGGCGTCGGTCACGTGCCGGTTATCACACGCGGTTGGGAGCTGCGCCGTTTGGCACGTGACGGCTTCCCCCCCGGCTCGCCGTTTCCCCCGCGCGCCGTCCACCGGGCTCGCCCCCCCACCTGCTAGCTCTCTGGGGCCCACATGCGGCGGTGCGTAGGTTATCCGCATCCTCTTGTCGATCATGCACCCGAGAGTTGTCAATCTGTCAGCCAGCTGACGGATCTTTGCGCTCTTCTGCGCCATCGTGCTGCACTCCTCTGTGACCTTGCTCGGGATCCATCCGATGTCCACAGCAAACCGTGACACTTTGTGCCGCTGGATCCCAATATCCAGGCTTTGCAGTTTGCGCAGGATGACGGCGTCATCCAGTTCAGCCATTACCGCGCATACCTGCCGCAAACTACCCCTTCCGGCGTGTCACTGACCTGCACGCAACACATCCGTTGAGGGGGAGTGGGGGGGGACACCGACAGCACCTGCATCATGAAGGCAGACACCTCGTTAGATGCATCGTTGCTCCTCGCGTGAGCGCCCGATCGATACGCGGCGGTCGCTCGGTGCATGGCGTGTGCAGCGTGACGCGTGCTTAGTGACCGCGTGTTTCCGTCGGAGAACACAAACTGATTTATTCCAAAGATACAATACAGTTCAAAATTGTCTGTTCTAGCCACATACGGTCTTTCACTTCGCATAGCCTACAATCTGCATTAATCGGAAGCTGGTGTTCGTGGTTGACATCCTAAGCTTTCATGCCAGAGGCTTGTACGGTTGCGCGTTTCCTCTGCGGTACAAGTCGTATGCGCCTGCTTTCAAGCTTCTGGTTCAGGAACACTGGTCAGTCAGCAGCTTGGGGTATCGCCAGCGTTGCAATCCAGGCTACGCGTCACCAGATACACCTGCGTGCACACGGCGCAAGATTCGACATTCATCCTCATGTTGCTCATTGCAGGCATCGGCATGTCACAACCCATGCATGCGAGCTGCCTGCGGGAGGCGTGCCCCACTCACCGGCTGGTCGTGGCTCCGCATTTCCGTCCACTTGTAAACCCGGCGGGACCGTGTCGCGCATGCTGAGCAACTTCGGCAGGTTGGACATGGACATTTCTTCCCCGGTCGATGTCCTCCAAAGCAGTCCCTTCTCGCAGATGTGCACATCCGGGACCCGGCACTCGCCGAATTTCGGGATGATCGCCGAGTTGAATGCGTCGAACTCCGCATGAAAAATGGCGAAGTCGAGGAGCACCGCGGGCAACTTGACTTGCAGGTTGGCGCCATTGTCACTGGCCACCGCCGTGCAGTAGTAATCGTGCACCTCAGACCACTCCTCCACCGTTATGCGATGGACAGTCTTGCCGATTGCTCCACTCCACGTCCCGGAGGCATGCTCCACTGAGTACTCCTCGCCGTACGTGGTCGTCTCCCAGAGCTGTGTCTTCATACGGCCCGACAGTATTTTGACAGCGGACTGCGTGAGCTTCTCCGCTTTGCCAGCAGCCACCAACCACTCTACACCGCCAATGACGGCGCGATGAAACGCGCCCTTCCGCGAAATCGGCAGGAGCTCGGCCATTGTTGCTCCTGACACAGTAACCTGCCGAGCATCAGCCGGGCAGGCCTGCTTCTTGCGCTTGTTGCTGCCGGCAGCCGGCGGTCCCTCGTTACGTTTGGATTTCCGGGGTTCAGCTGCAGTGCTCTTTGGCGTGGCGACTGGCACGAGAGCTCGCAGCTCCGGGTTGCTGTTCACACGCCGCCTGAGTTCATTTGTTAGTGGCGTGTTGAGCGCGTCCAAGGACTTCTTGCTAAGCGCTGCGTAACCCGCAAATGTCGCTGGTTGCTGAAGGGTAAACAAGCTCCCTTTCATCGTCAGACTCACTTTTTTGCCCGTTCCCTTCAGCGCGGTGAGGTGGTCCTTAAGGCGCTCGTCCGTGACGGTTTGCAGCAAGGCCAAGGCTGCCTCCGGTGTTGTGTCACCAACGGTGAACAGAGCGCCCTTAGCCTCCATCACACCCCTCATCATAGCCATATTCCTGGCTATGTTACCGGCTCGTTGTTTTTCTAGGGATGGCGGCGACGTTACAATGGTCCTCGGACTCCTCCTGACCTCCTGAGCCTGCTGGGGAGCCACCACCTCCTCATCCTCCTCGGACTGCTCGTCCAGGGAGGACCTGAACGCCGCCTCTGTCATGATAGTGGGTAATGGGCTCACTGCCTCCTCCGGTGTGGGCAATGCCCCCGGGGCCGGTGCTGCGGCCTGATTTATCTTGAGGTGTGTTGGCTGCTCCGGCGCCTGGGCTGGGCGCGACTCCTGGGTGCGGGGCTGGGTGGTATGTGCGCCCTGGGGTCGACGTCCTTGCGCAGGGGGGACCGGAACCATCGTCAAGAACGGGCGCAAGAGGTTCAGCGCGTCACATACTTCGCCGACCCATATCGCGTGGCTCTCGGGAAGTTGCGACTGTGTCATGTGGTTGGTATCATCGCTGAATATACGTGCTGCAGGGTCGTACGTCACCCACGGGCACTCAGACAAGTACTTCACCCAGACTCCGATGTCCGCAAGAAAATTGTCCTGCACGTCCG
>LGRX02021741.1:0-14709 GCA_001247695.2 Cymbomonas tetramitiformis
ACAGTAATCACTCACCTTTAAGAAAACCCGGCGATAAGAAACCAGCCAGCTTTGGGGGGAGGGGGGGGGTACCGAAGTTGTCGAGAAAAGCTGGCTGGTTTTTTTGAGCTATGGAATCCTCGAAAATAAGAAATATGGGTGCTGGCGCCGCAGGCGGAAAATTTTGAAAATGTTCGCCTTTTTAAGTGTTTATCATTGGACTTTTAAGAGAATTGCTGGCTGATTGAAAGAAAATACTTGCTAATTCTTACCGATTCCATAGGACGCTGGCGCTGGCGGGGGGGTACGCAAGTTGGTGGAATTAGCTGGCTGACCCCAAATCTCCGGTTTTCTTAAAGGTGAGTGATTACTGTACGGCGCCACCTGCTTGGTACGTTGATGCAGCCGGAAACTTTCAGGTTTCGATGCCTTCTCCTTCGAAAGCCGGGAGTCTGCATTCTGGGCCTCCTTTTGGGAGGCGCTCGTGAGCTTAAATGTACCACAAGTCAACCACCGCAAACATTTTCTCCTGCACCAGAAAGAAGATAAAAGAGGTATTAGATTGACATAAAACGTTGTGATGTTAAAAGCAGGTTGCGCGCGCAATCACATCAACAAACATTTCTCACCTTTCTCATTTAGCAGCTGCTCTTGTACCTCACAAAGGTACAGATATCTCGACCATCCTCGGCTCCTTCCCAGAGCGATACGAAACGGGTATTCCGTCCGGGCAGTCTTCTCGGATTCGGGAGCAATCAACACAGCCATGCTACCTTTCTTCATCTTGCTGTAGCTCACATCGTAGTCCGGGTCGTCAGTTTCTCCCAGAATGTATTGCGCAAGATGATCTCGAGCTCGTCTTCCAATGGTATTTTTTTGTGCCCCGATGTAGATAGGACGAGGTACTGGGCGCACGTGAACCGCTACGGAGTCCCGAAGGCCCTGCACGTAATCAGCCAGTTGTGCATCCGTGTATCCACGTTCAATATCATTCGTATCAGCCATTGGCTCATCGACAATCAGTACTTCCGCATCTCGCCCGTTCGCGCTCAACGCACCCGAAGGAACAGGCATCATGGGTCCAGTAACCTCAAAGGGAGCCTCGTGCAGCACCCACGTTGTCTTCTCTTTCAGTTCAAACGTTCCTGCCGCAATGTCACGTTGCATTTGAACATACCCTTGAAGAAAAGTATTTGCGCGCTTGGCTAGAAATTGAAGCCGCTCCGCCTCCTCGGTGGTTGCGACATCTGCAAAACAAAACCCGAGAAACTAAGAAGGCCACTTACATTTGAAATATGACAAATCAAATCGTAATCAAAGTTCCAATGTTGTGACATGCTATGTTTGTGACATGCGGGCCTTCGATCCGACCCACCTGAAAGAGGTCATTTGATAGGCCAACTGAAATCACGGCGGCCACACTACTGAGATATTTAAGCACCTACCTTGTCCTCACAACTCACTTTTCAGCTTGGCACTTTACTTTCTTTACCTGCCACCTCATCCAACCATGCCATCCAAGCGAGAATGTATTGTTGCCTATGTTCTTGGCATGTATGCAACATGCCCTACTGCCCCCAGAATGAGAATGAGGAATTTTGACTATCTTCCTCATGGTATGACTGTTCGAATGTTGTGGAGGAACTACAATGAATGTTATATGTGCAGGAATGAGGAAGGCAACAAATGCACGTTGGGGTATTTTCGATGTGTGTTTCGAAACGACCTTGCCTTTCGGTTCAAGTTCCGACAGGTTCAGCCGTAACGTTACCGTCAACGTTGCCTGTCGCGGCAATTGAAACCACGGCGGCTACGAGTCAGAATGTTATCTTGATTCCACTTTGATTTCGAGTAAGACTTAGGATTGCAACCTCCCGAGGGTTAGATTTTCGACTACTTTTCGATAAGAATAGTATACTTAAACATATGTTAACAATGTGGTAGAAGTGTATAATGTTAATTCGTCAATGGCTTGTGTTTCTTGCCGATATGCTGATGTGCCTGTGTATGGGGTTTTCTGCCTCGGTTGTTTTTTTGTCTTTGATTAAAAAATCGGCGACTAAGTGATCCCGCATGTGCGAGATATACGAATTTGATTGGACCAAAAGTACACTACTCTTGCACGACCCGCGGCCCATTCACGACCAGGTACAAAAGCTCTTGCCCGACCCTTGAAGATTCATTTCCCCTTGTTTCTTCTGACATACGCACCTTCAACCATACCTTCAAACATCTGCTACTTACCTTGCAAGCATTGCCATCTGCAGGTATTATAGTGTGGCGCTTGCGATTACATAGCACGCTACCTCCAATATGAATGCACCTCATTTCCCTGCAGACTTACCTGTTCAGCTTGAACGACTGCACATAGAATCCGAAAAATGTCGTGTGTGCCAATCCTGGAATTTGTTTCTAATTCGCGAGGAACTGCTCGTCGATCCTGCGCAGCATCCTAGATATGACATGACTAGACATGACCCCGCTTACGCGAAGTGGAGGTTTATCCGCAAAACGCGGGAAACATGGTATTTTCAACTGTTGGATGAGCATGTATACTCCGACGAGCAAGGCGTCGCTGACATGGGAACCCCAGTGACAATGCCGGTTCCCACGGACTATATTCCCGAGTTGATCTCCGGTGCCTCTCCCGAGAATGATGATGATGGAAAGTGGTGCAACTGCCGTTAGGAAACATATACGCTTGTGTACAGTCTTTATTTTATATTTGCAAGTTCACATTAGATACTTACACTAATGTATCATTCTGCTAGCTTAATACACCAACACTTACCCTTATTTATGTGCTCCTAGACATCCTAGACAATTATTTGGTGTATATAGATTAAATTTGTATGATGATATAGATTTGTGTATCATATGCTAGTACCCATCTCAGTTGCAACTTGTTTTCTGGGAATTGAAGCATCCGAATATGCACATCCATAAACGTGTACCGTGCATACTGACCTAAATTGCACATGAATGTACCCATATTTGCATACAGGAATCGGCGACTAAGTGATCCCGCATGTGCGAGATATACGAATTTGATTGGACCAAAAGTACACTACTCTTGCACGACCCGCGGTTCACTCACGACCAGGTACAAAAGCTCTTGCCCGACCCTTGAAGATTCATTTCCCCTTGTTTCTTCTAACATACGCACCTTCAACCATACCTTCAAACATCTGCTACTTACCTTGAAAGCATTGCCATCTGCAGGTATTATAGCTCCACATTTATCCTCACAATATATATTTTCGACTTTTGCTATGGGCGACACTCGCTTCAACTGCTAATCACCTTGCAAGCATTGTTATCTACAGGTATAAAATACTGCAATATCGTGGCCACGTTATGCCTTCAATTCTACGATTCGGAGTTTATGGGACACCCGATGAAGATCGTGATGAAGCCAGAGCAGACGCTATCAATACACATGGAATGGTCCACATGCGATGTCCTCAATGCAAAGTAGACAGCTGGATGATATGTAAGTTCTTAAACATCCCCTACGAGGACAGACATGCCCGACAGGACTTAGGGATCGTTTGGTGGCGCTACACCTGGAGAATTCGGAAATACATGTTTTTTGACCTTCAAGAACCGGAACTTTATCCCGACCAGAGCCCAGAGCGGTCGCACGAGTGAGATGGCCGAAATGCATAATCGATGATATCCATGGAATCGCTATATCGGACTTCGGTCGCAGTGGAATCGCATGAATTCTTAGGACTTTGCGAAAAATATTTTTCAAAAAATATATTTTTTCAGGGTGAAATCGCCAAAAAACCGTTGTTTTTAGCTTGTTTTGGCGTTCTACACCATTACGCGGGTGAGGAGTGCAGCGATTCGTGGAATTGAGGGGTTTCACATATCACGTAATTAATCCTGATGGTCACCGCAATTTGAAATTTTGAAAAAAAATATTTTCTTGGCCCAAATCGGCCGAAAATCGCGTTTTTTTGCCTGTTTTGGCCTGTCGCGGGGCTGTTTTGGCGTTCTACGCCACTCCGCGCGTGTGGAGTGCTCATATTCGTGGGAATGAGGGTTTTCACATATCACCTAAGCACTCCTGATGGGAATCGCAATTTGAAATTTTGGAAAAAAAAATATTTTTTGGGCCCAAATTTCAACAGAAATAGATTTTTTTTGCCTGTTTCGGCCTGTCGCGGGCCTGTTGTGGCGTTCTACGCCACTCCGCGCGTGTGGAGTGCACATATTCGTGGAAATGAGGGTTTTCACATATCACCTAAGCACTCCTGATGGGAATCGCAATTTGAAATTTTGGAAAAAAAAAATTTTTGGGCCCAAATTTCAACAGAAATAGGTTTTTTTGCCTGTTTCGGCCTGTCGCGGGCCTATTTTGGCGTTCTACGCCACTCCGCGCGTGTGGAGTGCACATATTCGTGGGAATGAGGGTTTTCACATATCACCTAAGCACTCCTGATGGGAATCGCAATTTGAAATTTTGGAAAAAAATATTTTTTTGGCCCAAATTTTAACAGAAATCGATTTTTTTGCCTGTTTCGGCCTGTCGCGGGCCTGTTTTGGCGTTCCACGCCACTCGGCGCGTGCGGCGTGCACACAATCGTGGAAATGAGGGTTTTCACATATCACTTAAACACTCCTGATGGGACTCCCAATTTGAAATTTTGGGGAAAATATATATTTTTGGGCCCAAAAATTAACAGAAATCGATTTTTTTGCCTGTTTCGGCCTGTCGCGGGCCTGTTTTGGCGTTCCACGCCACTCGGCGCGTGCGGCGTGCACACAATCGTGGAAATGAGGGTTTACACATATCACTTAAACACTCCTGATGGGACTCACAATTTGAAAATTACCCAAATCGATTACAGAATCGTTGTTATGTTGGCATATTTTGCGTGGGCCCTGTTGGGCGTTATGCACAACACGCCGAGAGTAGATGCTATTCAGCATGGTGTTGTTTGGGTTCTAAGATTCTAGTGATCTATCCTGCTGTGATAGTTCTTCACAACAACCCTGCTGTTATACTTCTTCACAACAACCCTAGAATGCGCTGGTGCTCAGCATCGGTCAACCTATAAAACTCCTTACCGCGGTATTTGCGTCTGGTCATTGTCACTTCCACACACACGACATGATGCGAATATGTCAGACATTTCTTGGATGTGTCTATGTAGTACTCCTCGCAGCTTTCCTCATCCGCCCACTCATAAAATCGGCCTTCAACGACAAATTCCCCCGGTGTAGCATTTACGCCCTCCCCACCAGGCGAGTAGTAGTCGTCTCGCATCCCATCCGCGTTGATCACCTGCTTCACCTCGCTCAACGCCTTCACCAAATAGTAGGGGTGATTAGGATCGCCCCCCGACAGCCTTGCAAAAGTGTTTCCTCGTGCAACCTTCACACTCACGTCATCACGGGCCTCCGCGACTCTTGTTCTGGTGCGCCGGGCATCAGATTCGGTTGCCTCCGTCAAGGTGAACTGCTCCCAGCTGTCCACGTGACTCCGGTACAGGCAACCCTCCGTGTCAGGTTGTGCCTTCGCGCACTGCGCGTAACAATAATCGCAATAGCATTGTCGGTCCCGCTTCAAGCCCACCAACAACCCCACCCCTGCACGCACCGAGTGTAACGCCAAAGTCCGGTCAACCGTGTCAAACCCAGGTCCAGAGATGTCCACGTCCTTGCCGTCAACCAGAAAGAAAAATCTTTGCCCGAACTGAACACCTCTATCGCGAGCGCTATCCTTCGGCTTTTGCAACCTTTCCATGCGGAACTCGTACAAGCTTTTGGCGTCCAGTATTTTACAATGCCATTTGTCGGTTGTGGACATCACCGCCAAGCTCGCCTCATGCTTCACCGCTACTCCCATCGCGTCTTGCTCACCTCGTGCATGTGACGTCTCAAAGAAGTTGCGCTGTGTCGGGATGCCAAGCCCTCGGGGCCACTCCGCCGACTCTTCCCGCCCGCTCTCCACCACGTCGGCAAATGCGGTTGCGCATTTGTTTTGTGCCGCACTACCATCCGCCCACTCATGCATGAATTTGGGGAGAGGTATACCTCTCTTCACGAAGTACTCACTGACGATAAGTTTCCTCATATGCTGGATACCTCGGTGGGAGTGCGGCAAGGTGTCGCTAATGAGGTAGATCAGGTCCTTCACTATTATTGGGTTGGCCTCGGTGGAAGTCTGACCATCCACGGAACCAACCGCGTGCCGCCATAACACACAACACAGCAGCGTTGCTTGCTTCACTATCCAGTGCAACGACTGAATCGCCCTGGGAATGTTCAGAGCGTGGTTCTCGCTGAAGTCAAACAATATGAGGCAGTGCCCCAAAGGCAAGCCCGCCTTGCACTTGTTGAACATTGTCATGGAGTGCGTGGCCATGAAACAGTGGTAGGCATACGGCTTCAAAAGCCGACACGGTTGGGCAGCAGGCACACCGACCAACTTCTCCAACCTCCAACTCCCGTCCGCCGCTTTCCGCACAAACGTGCCCGAACACACACAATTTGGGGACTCCCCTGGGGCGTGGCCAAGGAGCAGAGCTTGCAGTTACTTTTGCAAGCAGCTCACCAGCAGTGGTCGTCTTTTGGACGAACTGCACCCGGTGCTTGTTCTTCCCGTCCTCGTCCACTCCGATATGAACGTTCTCGTAGGTGTGCCAGTCCAGCGTGGCAGTGTTGGAAACCGCCGCCGGACACAACGACCAGTTTTGCAGCCCCCCGCACCGTTTGCAAGAACCCTCCAAGCACGGCATGTCGTGGTGGTCCTCGTGCTCTCCGTTCGACCGCTGTCTTGGACACAGCAGCGATGCCGTGAAACCGGAGGTTGACCGTCCCACCTCCACTCGACCACACTTGAAGTCCGGGAAAGCAGGAAATGGTTTACGGGCAGACAGCCGTGCCCGAAGGCCTCCAACGCGAGGGCAACACGACGCGTCCGTGCACTTGCAGCCGGAGTCGCCCACCTCCTGGAAACGAGCATACGCCTCCACCACCAACCGCATATCCTCGTGGTACCTGCAGCAGCAGGAAATGGTGTCCCTTCGGGTGAGTCGTTGCACTTGCCTCGGCTTCCGAGTCTCAAAAGATCGGAGTTCGATCTTTTCGGCGCGAAACTTCTTCTTGAACTTGCGGAACACCTCCAACTGTGTCATTTCCAACCACTGCTTCGACACCTTCTCCACGCTTCCATCAATATGCCGCAGCTGGATCACGTCCCGTTTACACGTGGACACCCGACTGATCCCAGCACTCAGCCAGAAGGCTTGGATCTTATGGGTCAGCTCCGCGCTTATAGCACGGTTGGCCATGTGCAGGTTTTCCAGGACCAACCCTGCCAGAAGACCGGCATTAAGCCGTTGCGCTGTCCCAAGGGCAGCTCCCAACAGCAAGTTGCGGTGCCCAACGAGTCCATCCTTCACCACCTTCACATTTATCCCTAAGATGCTTGCAACAGCACCCTCAACACCCTCCACGTCTCTGCCAAATACCATCGCTGCGCCCGCCATGCGCGTGGCAGCGTTCTGCCTGGAACCATATCCAGCTAGAGCGGCGAACGATGCCCGCAAGCTCGACACGATCGTTCCTCCTACGCGATCCTCCTCTGACAGAAATCTTAGCCGCACAGCTTCTATCTCTTCCGCGGGTAAGGTGCGCACAAAGTTCGAGAGCGCCCCACCAATAAGATGCGGCTTGTTCATGAAAACCTCCTTGAGCTTGTTGTTCCAGTGTTGTATACTTCCATGCGGCACCAGGCAACCCACCGCTGAGGCTCCTGCGGAGGCTGCTGTGGCGCCTAAGGGACCCAGCGTCGATTTCACCCGTGCTTGAGGCGCAGAGACCTCCACCGCGTTCTTGCCCAAGTCTAAACGCTTCCTAGATCGAGCTTCCCTCCTTCGCGCATTCTGATCAAGGCGCCTTTTCTTAACGGTACTGGTAGGTGTGGGCGCATTCCTCGCACTCCTCCCAACCCCACCTGCCTGCAGCACGCTAGGATCTCTGCTCGGTTTATTCCCAGTTAACACATTCCATTTATCGACGAACTCCGAGATCTGCCCCGCTAGTTCTGTTGCATGATCCACATTCGTTGGTGCAATAGGAAACTCCAAAGGCAAGTTCCGCGCCATGTCGCCGAGGCTCATGAGCCATGGCAATACATCCACAAGGTAAGAAGGAGGAGGCATCCCTTTTCGAAAAACGCCACTCATAAGCGGCAAACATGTAAGGAGTCTACGGGCGAAAGCACGCCTTCAATTAACATATTTGCATGTCTGAACTTTTGCACGGACTCCCACATGCATCAGGAATATGAATAGTCCTTTCACGAAAAGTATCCGTGGCGTAAGTATCGCCCCCAGGATGGAATGACTGTTCGATCGTGGGGGCGATTCGCCATTTCTTGATTTATCACCCGGACATGTCAAATTTGACGTAGCGTGTGTATCGCACCCACGATCAACTGCTGCGTCGATCGTGCGGGCGATTCATAAATTTCGATTCAAGATTCGATCGTGTAATGATTTATCACCCGGACATGTCATATTTCACGTGGCGTGTGTATCGCACCCACGATCAACGAATTCGTCGATCCTGCGGGCGATTCATAAATTTCGATTCAAGATTCGATCGTGTAATGATTTATCACCCAGACATGTCATATTTCTCGTGGCGCGTGTATCGCACCCACGATTAGGTGATGAGCTGATCGGGAGGGCGATAATGCATATCAGATAATTTAATTGAAATTCCGTCACGACACCGTAAGCATGTCAGGCCAAAAGTCCGATACCTGCGCACAGGAAGCTCGAATCGGCATGTCGGTTCGCCCACACGATCAAAAGATGGGATGATCGGGAGGGCGATAATGTATATCAGAGCCCTCCCCCGACATCTTACAACTGAACGAGACCCCTAAAAACCGTAAGCATGTCGGACCAAAAGTGCGATATCTGCTCACTGAGAGCTCGAGTGCTTGTAACGGTAACGCCAACCTGCGAACTGTACGCTATCTGCGACCATAGCACTTTCTTCGCGTGTTTTCGTTGCGCAATTGACGTTTGGATCGAGGACGAAGGCATTGACGGTTACTTTGGTATAAATTGGGAGCTAATATTCTAATAATGAAGCAGAACAGATTCACCTATGCAGCAGCGGTTGGGGCAGCCGTGCCAAACGCTTTAAGGCGCAAGTCAGATCGGAAGTCAGAGCGGAAACTGGTGGAAGGTGTCGCCGAGAGTGAAGGAGTACCCGCCTGCAATGTGGAAGGGTGCCCCCATCCCGACGACTCGTTGGATCGAACGAGGCTGGCGTTGGCGACCTGCGACATGTGCTCCGACTCCTTCCACGTTGGGTGCGCGTCGCGCCAGCTCACACCGTCAGGGGAAAAGCGGTTTCCAGGGGAATGCGGGCGCTGCGGGATCCTGGCCCGCCTGTTCTGCCTCTTTTGCGGAATGGGTTCGAAGAATCACTTCCCAGTGCTTGTTACCTGCGCGACCTGCAAGCGCGGGTTCCACAAGAACTGCCGAAAATCCGGAGACAGCCACTCTTCAACATGCGGGCGCCATCTCTGCGTTGGACAGCCTCCTGTCAAATGGGCGTGCACGGCCTCGCCGAACCCTGATGATGGGCAGGCTGCTGCGGATACTGGTGCTGCTGCTGCCAGCGCGGAGAAGGCTGAGGGAATGGCAGCGCAGCAGCAGGCTGCTGCAAACATGGACGAAGCTCCGTTACAGGAGGCGCCCACGTTCGCAGCCGTTGTTCGCGCAGAACCAGGAGGCGGGCTGGTGGAGAAGCATCAGTTGTCGCTAATTTCTAAGAAGGAGGCAGGCGATGCCGACGCAGCAGCACCGCCTGCAGCTGCCACCGCAGCAGCACCGCCTGCAGCTGCCACCGCAGCAGCACCGCCTGCGGCTGCCACCGCAGCAGCACCGCCTGCGGCTGCCACCGCAGCAGCACCGCCTGCGGCTGCCACCGCAGCAGCACCGCCTGCAGCTGCCACCACAGATGCACCGCCTGCAGCTGCCACCGCAACAGCACCGTCCGCAGCAGCACCGTCAAGACCCGCGCTCTTCCACGCGCCTGCTGTGAAGGCCCCGGTTTCACAGGACATGCCTGCTGTGGAGGCCCCTGATCCTCAGCACAAGTCTGCTGAGGATCAGCCAGTTGCAGAGCAGGGCACGGCTGCTGCAGAGACGCCTGCTGCCGTGGACGTGCCTGCTGTGGAGGCCCCGGTTTCACAGGACATGCCTGCTGTGGAGGCCCCTGATCCTCAGCACAAGTCTGCTGAGGATCAGCCAGTTGCAGAGCAGGGCACGGCTGCTGCAGAGACGCCTGCTGCCGTGGACGTGCCTGCTGTGGAGGCCCCAGTTTCAAAGCATCAGTCCGCTGGGGAGGTGCCAGATACAGAGGAGGGCACAGATGCTGGAGAGACGCCTGCTCCTAAGGTGCCTGCTGCGGAGGGGGCAAAGAATGCGGAGGAGCAGCCTCACTTCACAAAAGGCGTGCTGCTGGACGAACACTGGAGGCATAGGCTTGCAGAGGGTGGGTATTGTGTCGGTCAATTGCAGGACACGATATCCGCTAAGGCTCTGGTTGCAGAGTTCCAGAAGGATTTGGCTCCAAACTCCGCGTTCAGAAACAACTTCAGGGCGTTCAAGAAGAAGGCCAATGGGGAGCTGGACACCCTGAAGGACCCGAAGAGGTGGATCGGGAACCTGGTGGAGGGCACGCCGTTTTACAAACGGTTTGAGCAGGTGGCTGAGGACGTCATGGCTGCGGTGGGGGACACGTTCGGGAAGCTGGAGGTGCCGAAAGGTGACATGGCGCGAACCGCCCTGCTCACCTACCCGGCGGCGTTGGTTCAGGAGAAGCATCGGGACTATGGTGCGCTGTCCGTCATGCTTGTCCTAACGGACATGTACCCGTTTACGGTGTACCCCCAGTCGCATAAGTTGGGGGATGGGGCCACCCCGGACACCCTTCGGCCGGTGACCTGCTTCCTGCCGGCAAAGAGCGTGGTGATCTTTGACGGCAGGCTAATCCACAACGCGGTGGAGATGCACGGTGGAACTTTTCGTGCGTCGGCGCACACCTACATTACAGCGGCGGAAGACCTCTTTCCGGAAAACACCACTTTTCCGGTCACTGGATCCGCCACTGTAACAAGGTCGCCCTGGGAGTTTGTGGTTGGGCATGACCCTTGCAGAAGAAAGCATTATGACTCGCAAGGAATTGAGCGAGCCACTACCTCGGAGCCTTCCCAGGCAATGACAGCCCTGGAGCGGGAGATCGACTTCGCGAACGCGATCAATGAGGTTGACGAGGATATGGGGAGGAGTGTGGTGCTTGGGGAGCCACAGGAGTATGATGCGTGCCTGGCGTTGCGGGAGCTTCTGAGGGATACGGTGGCTTTTGGGAGGGTTGTGTACCACGAACAGCACAAGGAGGTGGTCTGGATTGGTGGCCCCATCGTGAAGCCAAGGGAAGGTGCAAAACAAGGGACGGCATGCTGGGTATATGGGCCGTGGCTTGTGGCGGATCCAGTGGGGAGTAAGATTCCGCGGAGGAGGGTGCTGTTCCGCGCTACGGCGTTGAACAGCAAGCTAAGTTTGCTAACACAAGCCAGGGATTGGGAGGTAGTATACTACGACAACATCAACGAGGAAGGAGGCTTTTTTGATGAGGCATACAATTCCTTTAAGCACGGTCTGGTGGAGGAGGGGGTGATTCGGGTGATGAAAAGTTTGCAGGCATATGGGAAGGGGCATGCGGAGACGTTGACCGGCGAGTTGAAGCCGCCGGTGACTGCAGCAGCAGCAGCAGCAGAAGCGGAGAAGAAGGAGAAGGAGAAGAAGGAGAAGGCTGCAGCAGCGGAGAGGGAGAAGGAGAAGAAGGAGAAGGCTGCAGCAGCGGAGAGGGAGAAGGAGAAGAAGGAGAAGGCTGCAGCAGCGGAGAGGGAGAAGGCGAGGAAAGAGAAGGCTGCAGCAGCGGAGAGGGAGAAGGCGAAGAAAGAGAAGGCTGCAGCAGCGGAGAGGGAGAAGGCGAAGAAGCTCCGGGCGGAAACCCTGTCTGGGATAAAGATGGCATTGGCAATTCCTCGGGGGACTAAGCGTGGACGGGGAGGTAGCCCCGCGGGCACTGAGACCCCTGTTTGGGGTAAAGGACCGGAGCCAGGCACCAGGGTGAAGGCGCGGAGGACAGGCGCTGAGGGGAACATCTCCGAGACTCTCCCCGCGTTCGGCTCCACTCAGAGAGCGCCTGAGGTTTGTGACCCACTGCAGTCTTTGAGACGAACGCGCTCGCAGCAGGCAGCGGCGGCAGCAGTGGAGGGTGGCTCCGACAGGAAACGCAGGAGCCCTTGTCCAGTTCATGGCCCTCGTGCTGCACAGTCGGAGCCGGACGAATTGTCGGACACGGACACGGAGCAGGCAGAAGCAAGCATACCAAGAGGGCCGTTGTCTGCGCGAGCCCCGCGGGCATTGGAGGAGCTGGATACGCAGGTGGGTACTCCTTCAGGGCCTTTCGAGCACTCCCCTGGGGGAGTGCTCGATCCCCTGAACCTCTTCAACGATTCAGTGGGCCGCAACACGCCCATTGACAGCCGGATGCATCATCATAGTGCAGACGCCGCGGAGCTGTTTAACAGGGAGCGCGCGGCGACGGGGAGCCTGACGACGGACTTGGCCAGGCCACAGTCGGAAGGTTGGGAGGGGCGAAGGGAGGTGACACCGAGCTCAGCTGAACCTCCGGTGTTGGCGTCGAAGGCCCGTCAGGCGGAGATTGCCGAGTTGGAGGCTCAGGTGAGGATCCAGGCCTTGAAGATGCAGTTGGCGCAGGGGGCAGCCGCCTTGGCCCAGGCAGGGATTGCGTCGGCTGCCTCCCCAGGGCCGGAGGTAGGTGCCACGGCAGCTGCCACGGCAGCAGCACCGCAAGCGGCGGCCACGGCAGCAGCATCTCCTGCCGCGGCCACCGCAGCAGCACCGCCTGCAGCTGCCACCGCAGCAGCACCGCCTGCGGCTGCCACCGCAGCAGCACCGCCTGCGGCTGCCACCGCAGCAGCACCGCCTGCAGCTGCCACCGCAGCAGCACCGCCTGCAGCTGCCACCGCAGCAGCACCGCCTGCGGCTGCCACCGCAGCAGCACCGCCTGCAGCTGCCACCACAGATGCACCGCCTGCAGCTGCCACCGCAACAGCACCGTCCGCAGCAGCACCGTCAAGACCCGTGCTTTTCCACGCGCCCAGCTCCCCTGGTGAGACTGCTCCGCCGGAGATGCCATATGAGTGGGTGTATGGTGGGGTTTATTATAACTCGGATAGCGTACCTCCCCAACATCACGGGCGCGCCCTCGCCGCCCTCCCCCAGTACCCGCCCATGATGCTGGGGCTGGACCCGTATGCTGCGCAGACCCCGTATGCGCAGACCTATCGGGCACCCCACGGCCGTGCGGCCCATGATGCCATGCCAGGTTATGCGTTGGCGGTGCAGCAGCAGTACCCTGAGCAGCTGGTCACGATGCCTTTACGGCAGGCGATGAGGCTGAATGCAGCCTTGTCAAGGCAGCTTCCGCCTGAGTGGTCCTCACAGCCGCGGCAATCATGGGACCCGTTTTATGGACCTGGCATGCGCCGCCCCTAGATATGGTTAAATTGGAGCCTGTGCATCAGCCTAAAAAGCATGTGAAGCTGTGAATCAGCCTAGAAGAGATATATTCCGAAAAGAGATTTTCTCTCACACACTTAGGGCTGTTCCATTTATTGTCCTATGGGGGGGGGTGGAAGGCACGTTGCTTGAACCCCCTCCCCCCCTGAGGACAACCATGCATACCGACCCCCCCTACCCTGAGGACACGATCACCGGAGCCCCTCCTCCCCCCTCCGGACACGCAAATTATGCAGACTTCATTTCACTTTTATTATCGAAGTCGGAACTAACCGCAACCATGGGACATTCAAGGTTAATATATTTGTTGTGCGTAATAATCTTGATGGCGCTACATCCACATACGTCGATATGCATCTTTCCGCATGACGACGACGCGGGAGGGATGTGATACTTACACATGGTACATACGTGTAATGCTCTACTCCGGCATGCTGAAACACTTATTCCTGTAGACTTTACATACACACCAATTTTGGTTGAAATTGCTATAAAGTAATAGGATTGACATAATGCTTGATGCACATTTACGCTTACATATGCAAACAACAACTAAAAGCATTGGAGACATCATTTACAGACTCGCACCTATACGGCATGGAGGTTGTGTGTGTCTCGGGCGCTTGCCCACCAACCAGTGCTTCATATGTATATATATATATATATTCACTGCTTCATTACTTCATATCCAAATCAATGATAAGATATCTCAAACACGGGTGGATCTCTATTGCGGTCGCGAAAAATGCTGACTGCGCTGTTTGATAAAAGCACAGTGCAATTGGGTTACCATTCAAAAAAACAAGAACGGGCTCACTATGGGGAACAAGTAATTTGATGAGGCACTCACGTGAAGCCTTGGTAACAAGCTGCTTGGCGAATTCCGCTTGCCCAACGTTTAGAAAAACCCGCCGCGTCGCCAACCTCGCCATGGTGGAAAATATAGCTCTAAGTTCTTCCTTGTTTGATAGGACGTCGACGAATTAAAAAGAAAATGCCCGGTAAATACATTGGGGGTTTGGACCTCAAGCCTAAAGCCCACACCCCACCCCGCCTTTTTCCCGCGAAAAGGCCG
>LGRX02021742.1:0-15017 GCA_001247695.2 Cymbomonas tetramitiformis
TAATCACATAAACAGTGTCTGGCCGGAGCTTTATGCTCTCAGAAACCCAGACAGTAACAATGACTGTACTACTGTACTGTACTACTGTACAGTACAGTGCTAGGATGTCACGGACACGAAACGGAAGCAGGGTCAGGCTAGGGGCTAGTCAGAGCCCATAATAACTAAGCCTAAACCCGAAGTCCAGCAGTTTTTCTAGCATCTGGCCTGCGACATACATAACACATAAACAAACGTACTACGTACAGTGCAGCCAGACGTTTCCATACCTATGTTCTCCCTATGGAAGAAGCTTTCCATAGGCACGGTATACGTACGGAACCGATACATAGTAAAGGCATAGGGTAAACATAGGGTGGGCATAAGGTGGGCATAGGGCGGGAAACTTTGAGATTCCCATTCCCTATGGTGATCACAGGGATAGCATAGGGCGGACGTAGGGTGAACATAGGGTGAGCCTAGGTATACATACCGTTCATGATGTTGGCTACTGGCTGCGATCGAGTTTTGACTGACTCCTTGCATTTCCCATAGAATGACTCCCACGGAAATAACCATGTTCCATGCGCAGGTCCTGTCAGTTCGATATGCCGAGGCAAATGTCGCAAAATATGCGTAGTTATATTCCAATCTTCAGGTGAAAACTCGATCTCGATCCAATCTTCAGGTGAAAGATCATGCATTCATTCCTGCAAACGTCGGCGGTATGGTACGGCAGGGCAAAATCCTTCCACATAGACAAAGCTTGTTTGAAGGAGGTCGGGAAACCATTTCGTCTCTGATTGCCGATGATGTCAACGTTGCCAATCACCGTTTGCCGCATGAGATTGAAGATTTGATCAAACATGGATTGGGTAGCATTGTGCTCGGATTTCGTTTCCAGCAGATCAATGACAAGACGATGCATTGTTGAAACCTTCTCGGCATAGACGTGATCAACGACCTGTGAAATCACGAGAGGCATCCCCAACTTTACAGGAACTGCAAAATAAAAAAAAGGCATTTCCCTCCGCATGTCCACCCTATGCCCGTCCTATGCCCACCCTATGCCGACCCTATGGAAACATCCAATGCTTTCCCTAGGCATGCCTACCCAGTGAACCACCTATACCCGCCTTTGGGAATGCTCAGGCCCACCCTATGGAAACATTCCATGTTTTCCTAACCTATGCCCGCCCAATGCTCGCCCTATGCCCACCCACTGGAAACGTCCAATGCTTTCCATAGGCATACTTACCCAGCGCTCTACCTATACCCGCCTCTGGGAATGCCTGTTCCCACCCTATGGAAACGTTCAACGATTTCCCAACCTATGCCCACCTGTTGGCATACGTACGCCCACCCTTGGGAAATACAGAAAGAGGGGTACCTCTTGGTTATCCATATCCTCATCGTTGGCAGCAGGACTTAGGAGACGGGCACGATGTTCTTCCAGCTTTCTCAAATGATCCTGGAGAATTTCGTCCGCTTCTGCATTGGCATCTTCCATGTCATCATCACCTCCAAGGGAACCACCATCACCACCATTACGGTCACCCCCGTCATCACTTGAAGTATCGTCTTCACTACTACTTTCCCCCATGTATACCGCTCCTTGCCATCTCTTGTATAGCTTCGTATGTCGTTGTATCGTTCGAAGAGGTTTTTCAACTTGTAGTCGGCACACGGTGCAAGGACATGGTGGCATGTCGACCCCGTGGTTGTTTAATACTGGCCCACAACACACCATCCATACCAGCACGCATGACTACTTGGAACCGTTGCTTCCTTTTTAACTTTTCATTTGCTAGGCATAGGGTGATCATGAGGTGGTCATAGGGTGGGCGTAGGGTGGGCATAGGCATGGAAACAATACGATGTGTTCCATAGGGCGGTCCGCCCAATGACATCCCTATGGAAGGTGTTCAATACCTTCCATACCATGAACGTAGGGTGGACATAGGGTGGACATACGTTAGGAATGCTGTATTCTGGTTCCATAGGGATGCCCACCCTATACAACCTATGGGAAAATAACTTGAACTTTCCATAGGGATATTGGGTTGATATTCTATGAACGGTCGAGGTGTTAACCCTATAATAGTGGCGTCCGTAGGGCTGGAAATAATTACACAGGGATGGAAAAACCCTATGCAAAACCTATGGGAACGCATTTCCATTGGCTTTCCATAGGGCAAAAACCTTTCCATAGGGCACTTTTAAATCCCCTATCTGAAAATCGTATGGAATGGCTCTGGAAAATTTGCCACAGGCCCCAATGGAAATCGTTTCCACCGGGTGATCATAGGTTGGCTCACCCCATTTTCGGGATTCCATAGGTAATTTATAGGGATGGAATCAAAAAAATGAAAAATAGGGCAGGTTAAAACAGGCCCTTTTTGGACCCTACAGCAACACGCCGCACTTGGAAAATGCCTATGGAAAATGCAGAATTACACTGTTAAGGAATGCCACAGAGATCATCCCTATGATAGTGGCGTCCATACCTGTGGAATGGCCTGGAAACAGGTTAAAAAACATCACCAATGTACCCTATGGAAAATCCGGAGCCTGTGGAAAAAGTGGTGTGCCCTATGGGAAATCCAGAGCCTATCCCTATGGAAACCCCTATGGAAGACCCCCTACCGCCGCCAAAAACCCCCCAAATAAAATGAGCTTGTTCGATCACCCCCAAGAAAACAAACCATTTGTTCACTGACGAGGGGGGCAAAAAAACAAAATTGCGGCCTGTATGCGCTGTTTTGGCTATTAGAGATTTTATTTCTGGAACTTCAAAAAAAATCGGGATCTCATAGGTTCGATTGAGACTGAGAACGACGGCCACCTCTAGACCATTACGAAGGGTTGATTACATCTAATCCCAGTTTAAATTTTATAAGTCGATTATCTCCGATGCAATGTCACTGAGAGTCTGAGACATCGCATCGTCATCATCGTCGTCATCGTCGATCGTGCTCGCATGACGAGTCGATCCGATGTGACTTCTGAACGGCAAAGTTTTTGAGCACTTCGATTTTTCTGAACGGTCAAGTTCAAACTCACGTTATTGCACTCTTCCCAGTTCGCCGTCAGCAATGTTGCAGCAGCCTCGCCAGTGAGTTGCGTGCTGTGATATTTTTAATTCTCACAGGTTGCAATATGGCACTGGTTTGCAGTGCATGTTTTGGTTATGCGTGTGTATTATTTTGTGTGTGCTTCGCGCTCATACTTGGCATGCGTGAAACTTTGACTAGGAGTGAACGGGAAATTCCCGCGAGTCCTTTGCACTCGAAATAGTTGGTTCAAATCCAACTCACTCCACATCCCCCTTTTACTTTCCTTTGCTTCTTTCGTTGACGACTGCTATTTTCTTTCTTCTTTACTAAACGTTAGTTGGTTGGTTTCGTTTTTCAGATCCGCTGAAAACGTTCGCGTGGCGAAGTCATATTAGGTTTTCATCTCGCGTTCATATTCGCATTTATTTGAGGTTGCTCGGTTGTTAATTATGTTTTCAATAAAGGTTTATTTTGTGCGTTTCCGCTTTTTACTAAGTGTTGGCTCTTTACTTTCCTTTTCAGATTGGCTGTTTTCGAGGAGGGCGAAATGGAGGAAATCGACCGCCTCGAGTACAACGTCAACTTCAAGCATCCCTTCAAACATTCTAGGTTGATAAGTCCTTTATGTTTTCAATAGAATATTCTTTTGTGCGTTTCCGCTTTTTTACTAAGTGTTGGCTCTTTACTTTCCATTTTAGATCGGTTGTTTTGGAGCGAAGCGAGATGGAGAAAATCGACGGCCTCGAGTACAACGTCAACGTTTAGGTTGGCATCTTGTAAATAGAAAGAGCACGAGAAGAACATTATTTTGCGTATTGTAAATAGAAAGTGCACGAGTAGAACATAATTTTGTGTATTCGTTGGTATGATAAAATTTGATAGTCCCATTCGTATTCCTTTCTGCCTAGCTAGATACATGTTAATCGTAGTAAAGATGCTCGAGTATTTTGTTTATCTCGCACAGTGGAAACATAGTGAACACACTGCATGTTGCTAATGTGCAATATGTATGCTACACAGTCAGTGCTACACGTACGGTATCCCTATACTGCCCCACTACTGTGCCTATGGAAAGTAAATATTAATTAAGTTCCATACGTATAGCATCCCGATATTATCCCTATATCGTGCCTATGGAAACCATATATATCTACTGGTTCCATACCTATACTATGCCTATAGTAAATAGTTTCCATACGGATAACATACGTAGGGAAAGATGTTTTCCATACCTATAATATACGGTTTTCATACGCATGGTATCCCTGGGGAAAAAGCTTTCCGTAGGTATAGTACACCTGTGGAAAATGCTCTCCATAAGTATAATAACCGTATGGAATATGAATTCCATAGGGCGGATCACCCTACGGAAAGCGTTTCCATAGGTATACTCCTGATGCTGTTAACGGAATCATACGTATAATATCCGTATGGAATACCTTTCCATAAGTATACAGCACGTATGGAATTGTGTTTCCATAGGTATAGCCATCCTATGGAATAATCTTTCCCAAAGGTGAGCCACCCAGTGGAAAACCTTTCCATAAGTATGTCGGCCGTATGGAAACCTATTTCCCAAGGGACGCTAAGTGTATGGGCCCGTCTTCCGTAGGCATAATGTCCGTATGGAAAGATCTTTCCCAGGGGATACCATACCTGTGGAAAATGTTCCATAGGTATATCGACCGTATGGAAGATTGCTTCCCAGGGGATACTATGCCTATGGAATTCGCTTCCATAGGTACACCGTCCGTATGGAAACAAGTTTCCCAAGGGGTACCATGCCTGGGGAAAAGTTTCCATAGGTATGACCTATTAGGTTCCATAGGGCCAGCATAGGGTGATCATAGGGATGGAACAGATCTGTGTGTTTTTCCACAGGGTTTTCCATACGGCTTTCCATAGGAATGCTATAGGGATGACATAGGTACGGAAAACGCTTGATATTCCAGGACTTTCCATTGGGTTTCCATAGGGTTTTCCATACGATATTTTCCATACGATTCCTTCCACCCCTATGGAAAACGTTCCATAGGTATGGACGCCACAATCATCCCTATGGAATGCCTTGGAAAACCCTATGGAAAGCACAATCACCCTATGGAATGCCCTGGAAAATAATGAAAACCTTCCCAAGGGTGAGTATAGGGACGGAAACTCAAAATTTTTGTTTTCGAGATAACCTCCAGTATCTATTTTCCCTTTTCCATAGGGCTTTTCCATAGGGTTTTCACCCGTTTCCATGCCTATGGAAAGCTTTCCCAAGGGTTGCAGATCTGTAGGGAGTCCTGGCGATCCACAACCTAGTCGTAGTGGGAGCTACCTACTGAAGGGTTTTCTGGGGACTTAACGGGCTCATGTGCCTCTTTGGCTGCCTCCGGATGACTCTGGACTTCAGGATGTGGGGACTTGGCGGGCTCAGGTGCTTCTTTGGCTGCCTCCGGATGACTCTGGACTTCTGCTGCGGCCTGTTCCCTGGCTCGGTCTGCTCTAGTCATGACTGCTAGCGATTCGGCGTCCCTTAAGGACTTCTCGCCTACCGCTAGGGTGTCAGCTGCGTCCAGCCAGAGGGCAGGCGTTTCTACCCAAGTGAGCCCGTTCAGATGGGTGAGCTCACCGATGACTGGTGACGGACTGGTGGGAGGGAAGGATTCGTCCTCGGAATCACTCTACTCAAAGGTGGCGCCTAGGACAGAGGTAGGATCCGTCCTTGTCCTCTTCGGATCCCTTGCCTTTCGGCTCGGAGTCCGTGGGTCCATCCGTGACGCGATCCACTATCCCCTTTGCCTTCAAGCCTTCCCTTGCTGACATCTCCTGATAATCTGGCCGCCGGGACTGCGCATCCGGTACTACCAAGCAGCGTCCTGGCACGTGCTTCATCTGATGGACTCCTACCTCTACCAAGTCCTCGTACCAACGAGCTTGACGTCGACTGAGCTCCCTAGCTGGGGCGAAGAGCCACTGAAGGGGTTTATGGTCCCCCATGAGCTTAAATGATGTAAAAATCAGATAGTGTCTCCAGGTGACAGTGGTGCAATGGTGAATGGCACAAAGCTCCCGTTCCCCAACGTGATAGTTTTGCTTTGCGCTGGAGAACTGCCGGCTTTCGAAAGCTACGGGTTGCAAGCCTCGTCCCTGATCCTGCATGAGCACACCCCCTAGAGCTAGTCCACTGGCATCCGTCTGTACGAAGAAGGGTCTGGATCCGTCTGCAGCGCCCTTTTGGTCAGGCAGTGCCAAGGCCGGGGAAGAAATCAAAGCAGTTTTCAGCTGATTAAACGCTGCTTTTTCATTCTCGCCCCAGGTCCATTCCACGCCGGATTTGGTGAGGCGGGTCAGCGGGTACGCGAGGTCTGCGAAGTTTTGTATGTACCTTCGGTAGAAGCCACACATGCCCAGAAACTGTCGCACATGGGTGACGGTCTCTAGATCTGGCCAATCGCGCACCGATGCGACCTTATCCTGCTGTGGGCGACATCCATCCCGATCCACCACGTGCCCTAGGAACCGGACTGCTCGTTTGCACAATTTGACTTTTGACTTCTTAAGATAGACGGAATTCTTTCGACACGCTTCTAAGACCTGGCGGAGGTGATCTAGATATACCTCGTGAGCGCTCTTGCCCAGAACCTCAGCTGAGAAAATCATGATGTCATCTACAAAAACCCTGCAAAAGGGTAGGTGCCCGAGATACTGTGTCATCATCCTTTGCCAGGTGCTCGGGGAGTTTGACAATCCCATAGGCATGGCCAACCACTCGTACGCTCCAAAGTGCGTAGTCATTGCAGTTTTCCCCACGTCATCCGCTCCCATAGGGATCTGCCAAAACCCCCAAAGGGCATCCATCGTAGAGAAGACGGTGGCCCCCTGTAGGTCATCTAAGAGACTCTGCACATCCGGGAGAGGGTACTTATCTTTGATCGCGATCTCGTTGATCTGTCGGTAGTCAATGACTATACGCAACTCCTTGGGGTTACTCGGCATCAACACTGGGCAGCCCCACGGGGAGGCTGAGGGTCGTATGTACCCTTTGGCTAAGAGCTCGTCTAGCTGTTGCCGGAGTTGCTGCAACTCCTCCTGCGACAACTTGTATCCTCGCCGATGCAGGGGGTTCCCGTGCCAATCTGGCCTGGACCGGATGCTGGCCTTGTACTCTCTCGACTGGACTGAGTCCGGCAGCTCTGTGCGAATGACATCGTCAAATTCCTTTTCCCGGTCCCTGAGTTGCTGCTAGACTTCTGGCGACACTGTCTCGTCTATCTCGTCCTCCGGAGGTTCCGGGAGGGCTTGATCCGTGGTCCGTGGTGCTGGCAACTCCGTACTGAGTACTTTTATAGTTGTAGTTGCTTTTTTTTGTACTTAGCCGTTTTCTTAGCCCTTTTACTTGCGTCTCGGGCTCTTGTGCTCGCCTCCTAGCACAGGAGGAGACAACAAGAGTACATGGCGAAGCCAAAGATGACGGTATCCGCCGCCCAGTGGTAGCACCCAAGTCCAACCGATAGTGCCGCCCAGGCAAATTTCCCGTTGAGCAGGGGTTCCTGGCGGTACACCAGTTGCAGGTCGTGGGCTATCTGAGTGACTCTTGCGTCGCATGCAGCATCCCATCCCCGTGGCATCACCCGCACCGTGCGACACCGCGATCCTCGAGTCGCTACAACGTATCTGAGTCCGCGCCCGTCGAGTCTTTCTGACACGAAGCAGTGCGCACCCCGGTGCCATGCAGCGGCACGAGGGCTTGCGGCCATGATTGGCCGCAGCGTGCAAGGGTGAGCCGTCGCTGAGCGCTCCTCTCTGCGCCTGAGCGCTCCTCTCTGCGCCACAACCCTCCTCTCTGCGCTTGACTGAGTCCGGACGGCATCGATCCAACCACATCTCTGATCAGCACGTTACCCCGCCGTCTGATGTGCGGCGCCGCAATGCGAGGAACTACTTATTCAACTTCACCGGACGATTTTTGTCACGGCCCTCATGGACCTGTTTCCTGTATATCGCTCTGCTCGGCAGTGCAGGGAGCCAGGGACTGCTAGTGCCTTGTGTAGATTGACCGGTCCTGCCTGGCACTGACCCGTGCTAGTCGTGCAGACGCGTGAGCCTTGCCTACATACTCGCCGCAAGCTAGATGCCAGCTTATGTTCAGCTTTCTTGCATGGACGCTACACAAAACACAATCTGTATATATATATATACGCTTTTTTTCTGCAGTTTGATGAATCAAAGAGCATCTTGTTCGGTAAGCTGATTCAGTTCTGTCGATAGGTCACAGGTTCGAGTTCTGTCGGGGGCATTCTCCCCCCCCGGCATTTGAAAGGATCGACCTGACTTGTACAGTGGATTCGTCGCTACCATCTATGAAATATCTATCGACTGCTGTGAATCGCCAATGCAGCCTTGTATGCCCCGTCTGCGCCGGGTAAAGCGTCGCGTTTGTATCTGCCTTATAAGTCATGCACGTTTAGGTCGCGGTCCGTGTTTACTACCGGATGCTCTGTTGCTTGGTGCATGCCAGTCGCTTTGTAGCAAGCCGGAGTGTAATTAAATTGATTCAATTCCGTGTGCGCTTAGGGGTCCCCATTCTTCACTCGTGAGCTCTGGAGAATCCGGATAAGTGTCCCAAGTGTGTGCCGAATCCTTTGATTCCCGGCGTGGATACATAGTGCAGCCAGTCTTCTGCGGCTACGGTGTGCCAAAGGAGTCGATCCAAGGATAAGCGCGCACACATGGTCATTTCAAATTCCATTTTATGCTTTGATTTGGTCATACATATTGCATGTTTCCATGTAATTTTGCCTCGGGTCATTCAACCCATTCAGGATACTGAAATTAAATACATACTTCGAAGTATGGTTTGAAGTCACATCGACAACCATGCCATACATGCACGCGCTCGAGGACAGCTATCCTGCTCGGAATTTCTGCTGTTTAACAATCAGTGCACCATATCGTAACTACAGATCAAATGAGCTTTGTCAAACATCAACTGGTTGGAAATGAGAAGGCACAATTCATTGTTTTCACAGCATTGCACACAAGTGGATACCAAGTCTATCGCAATGCTGGACTTAAACCAATGAATCGCCTGCTGCACCAACTAGAGGCACCCTTTCTACAGGTGGGACTGGGGATATGCCAACGAGGGAAGGAGGCCTCTCCGATGGTGGTGTTGGGGAGCTGTTAGAGCTGCTTGGTCCTGCCTGGTCTGCCAAAATTGGCGCAGTGTCTTGATGTGAAAACTCGGTCAATTCCAGATCTTGGCTCTGCTCTTCTCTGGGCAAAAGCTCGATGCGACAAAGTGGGCAGCTTGTGTTTTGTCGAAGCCATCTATCGATACAGTTCACATGGAATAGGTGCTCACAGCTTGGCAGCTTCCGAAGAGTGTCTCCCGCTTCATAGTCACACAGACATACGCTGCAACTGTAAGCACCATGCATTTACCCAGTTAGCAGCCGGCATGCTGCGATACAATCATCACGAGACAAACCCACCAGACCCTCACAGGATCACAAGCGCATGGTATCAGGCGGTCTAAACAGAAAGTGAGCTGGAATGTATAATTTCACTTGGGGAGACTACATACAATGTGCGCTGCTATGGATGCGTTAGCTCAGGTAGGCACAGGTTGTTTGTTGCTCCAGAGATAATCGCGGAGCCCCATAGGGACACTCTGAAACTAAATCTTGCATCATACATACACTGAACGGCATGAGGTCGGCCAACAAAAGCCAGCCCACCATCATCCCAGTGGATGTGAGAAGCAAATCAAGAGCAGGGCGGGGCCGTGACAAGATACCACAAACGCATACATATTCCCAACCCAAATGCAAAGCAGCATGGAAAGATGATACGATGTGACCGATCGTCGCCAAACAACTGTTGGGCTCTGGGGTACGGAGTAAGCGGACCCTGCTGGCATGCCCCCCAGTGGCTCCCGGTCGATGGATGGGACCTGTTGGTCCATGGTTATGTCATGAATGCATCATACATATACTGAATGTCATGAATGCATCATACATATACTTGCATCATACATATACACACACAATCGGCGCAAGGGCTCCAGTCACGGGGAGTTGGTGCTGGGGGTAGAGGGCTACAGGCGCAAGTCGGTGGAGGATGCGCAAGTTTGGATGAGGGCAACCCAGTTTATCATTCTCAGCCCCTTGGGACAGCGCTTGGGCATTCTGGCCGTGGCGTGGGTGGGCAAGCTCTCTTGAGACCAGGCTGTAGGGGGCAGCGGGGTGATGTGGGATGTGGGCTTGGTGGTGGAGGAGTGGCTCGATTGGCGGAGATGAGCCGGCTCCAGAGACACAGCAACAGTGCGCCGGCAGGACAGCCGTAGAGGGGCTCAGGTGGCCCAGTGAGGCTCAGGGAGCAGAGGGGTGGTCTTGCGCGTGGGCTTGGTGGTAGAGATATGGCTCGCGCAGCTCGGGGGGCAGGGATGAACCGGCTTCAGGCACAAGCCGGCAGTGCGCTGGCGGTGCAGATGCAGAAGGGCTCGGGTGGCTCAGCGAGGCTTAGGGGGTCTCATTCTTCACTAGTGAGCTCCGGAGAATCCGGATGAGTGTCCCGAAGTGTGTGCTGAATCCTTTAATCCCCGGCGTGGGTACATAGTGCAGTCTCCTGTGGCTACGGGGTGCCAAAGGAGTCGCAAGGATAAGCATGCACACACATATATATGTTCAACATGCATACATACATACATACATACATACATACATACATATATATAAGTAAGCAGCTGACGTCACTCGAATCTCACATTGATGTACACAGGCCTCAGCCAATAGGCAAGGCAGCATACAACTAGATGCTAAGGATCTCTCCAAGAGAATATGGATGAGAATTACTTGTTATCATCCTTCTCAAACATGCTCTCTTCATACTCAACCGTGGGGAAGGCTGCGATTTGGGTTGCATCCAACCCCCTTGGCGCAGGGGCCGGCTGAAAGCAAACCACAATAACCCATCAACAGCCATCCTGCACAAACAGCAAAAGGCCACTTCCTATCGATTTCTCGCCATCTTCCAGAATATGCATACGGACAGTGACCCAAGAGGATCTACCCTAAAGACCACCACCTTCCAAGGAGAATACAGCCTCCTGGGTGTCTTCTTCTGACTGGTCTTCAGACTTGGGCGCCATCAGGTTGGAACACAAACCGCAGCTCCCTGGATGCTCCTCCGCACTTTGCGAAAAATTGAAAAATCGGCGAACAGTGCTTGCACACAACAATTGGTGTGAATAACGACAAGGGAAGCTGGGCTGGCAACCTTCCAGCAGATAGAAGAAGCATGCAAGCGCACGGCGGGACCGTTATAAGGTACCACTAACACATGCAATAAGCGAACCAAGCCTGTGTGGGGCCGCTGGGATTCGTCCCGGCGCTGCGCTGCACGTCCCCCTTGTAAAGGCACCAGGGAGGTTGCTCTGGCCAGGGCAAAATGAAGCCAGAAGGAAATCAGAAGGGAAACCCAGTTGCAGTGCGCGTGACAACCGTGTTTTTATTTCATGTGCGGTGCGCCCCAATGTCTAGGCCAAAGTGCGATAATGTTGGAACGCCACCCGCAGGCTCACAAAATACATAGGAAGTGTCGTCATTATTGATGATAAAAGGAAAAGAAGCCAAATCAAAGGTGAGACCCAAATCGCTCCCCTCCAAAACCAAGGGACGACACAAAGTGTAGAGGTTACCAACCCCCCTTTCCCCTCCTTACAACAACCAGTGACATTACTACATTCTGGGAGATGTGAGGTCGCCCGAAGGCCCAACAACTACATAAAACATATAACAAGAAGAGCTTGCTCACTGTCCAATGACTATGCCATGCAACATGCACAAGACCGTGATTCAAATTTCAAGCAATTAGGTAGATGAAGGATTTGCCCAACATCCTTCATCCATAAGTTCCGCGGCATCCCCAGATCCTGACGCCCTCCAGGCGGCCTAATCAAGGAAACTATCTGCATGGTAAGAGACCTGGACCTAGCCAAACCAAGCCCGAACACTTCTGCCCATGCCACACAACACAAGTGATGATCACTGCAAGCATGGAGGACACGGGCTCAATGAGATGGCTGGTTGGAGGCTGCTAAATATAGATCACTTCAAGCATGGAGGATACGGGCTCAATGAGATGGCTGGTTGGAGGCTACTAAATATAGATCACTTCAAGCATGGAGGACACGGGCTCAATGAGATGGCTGGTTGGAGGCTACTAAATATTGCATCAATTCTGTTTCTGCAGCATCTGTGTCATGTACAGGAGTAATGTTCAGTGGACAAGTTACACACATAAATCCGTTCCTTTGACTTTCCCAGAGAATACACCTCAGAGACGCATCCTAATTTGATTCCACCAAATGGTACACCAAGGGGTCACCTTAACTGTGTGCAGAAACCACCCATGGGCCAAAATGGGGCAAAGCAAAAGAACATAGAAGAAATACCCTAAATGGGCAAGATGCCGGAAACACCATGAACAGGAGAAAGCGAGAAACCAGCGTGTTCGAGATGATCAACCGTGGGTTGGGATGCTTGCCAAATAATTTGCGTTTCATATTTGATACATAATGAATTTCACCCACACAAAAGGTGCACAGCTTAGGTGGTGGTGCCGGTTGAGGTGTACCCCTCGCGCCCGTGCTTGGAGCCGGCCTTGATCTGCTAGCTCAGTTTCATCCAATCGATCCATATTTGCCACCTGATGCGCTTGTCGATGGATGATCCTCTTGAAAAGCAGCAGCAAGAAAATGCACAGAAACATGAAGCACAGGATGCCCAAAATGATGGTGACTGTGAGGTTGAAGTAAAGGTGATAGTCGCCTGCAAAAGCAAAGTTACAGATCCCAAATTACACACTCAGGCCCCACTCGTCCCCACTCTGACATGTCACCCACCGAGGCCTCGATTGACCTCACTTCAAAATGTCACACTCCTCGGGCTCACTTTGACATGTTACATACCTAGCCCTCACTCAGGGTCACTTTGACATGTTACATACCTAGGCCTCACTCAGGGTCACTTTGACATATCACATATCTAGGCCTCACTCAGGCTCACTTTGACATGTCACATACCTAGGCCTCACTCAGGCTCACTTTGACATGTCACATACCTAGGCCTCACTCAGGCTCACTTTGACATGTCACATACCTAGGCCTCACTCAGGCTCACTTTGACATGTCACATATCTAGGCCTCACTCAGGCTCACTTTGACATGTTACAGACTTCTTTCTCGTGAAGTAAGCCCACAGCCACTGAGTAGCATCATCCAGAAATTGGATAAATCAACGGTAGCGCCCCGCCCTGTGCAAGGGACCACGCGATTCAGGCCATATGAGCAAACCACATTCACCCGCCGACTCTTTACCCATGCAGCATGTGCCGTCGGCCTGATTGCTTTGGCGAGCCGATATGCCAAACGCCTGTGTGAGCAGCACTCCATCCTACTCGCTGCATTCTGCCAAGCTGCAATCCCCAGAGGGACCCCCTGCTCCACCAGCTGCTTCATGGCCGCATCACCAGGGTGCCCATGCCGCACAAGCTGCAGCAGCTTAGCATCCATCTGCTCCACCGTGTGGCCATGCTTATAGATAACCACCACAGGCCATTTTGTGCCTTGTATCCAGTCTCTGTCTTCCTCACACCGCTCCAGCTCCTACGTGTTATAGCAATCAGCCGCCGGTGCTGAGAACACCTGTGGTAAACCCACAGGGTATTCCTGAAAAACGCTGAATTGAGCCGCGGGATCCCACCAGGACGTTGTCTCCCACTTGCGCAAGACAACCACGAACTTCGCGTTAAACTTCGTACATGCAGGCGCAGAGTCACAGTCCCGGATAGCCTTCTGCAGGCACCGCAGAATAATATCGTGTTCATAAGGAGGGTTCTCATAGCAGGCACGACCCAACCAGTCCGTATTGAAAGAAGAGCCATCAACCCAGTAATAGCAGACGAAAGCCGGATGCCTGTTGTCCTCAGAGGCAAACAGATCAACATCAAATGGGCCAACCTCCTCCTCGCGAGGACCTCCAGTTCCATCTGTCTCGCCACAGGTCCTCATGGCCAGACTTTGACAAACCGACCGAACATGCCACGCGCCAACCCACATCACCGGCATCGTCGTCTCGAAGCACATACTTCTCTCCCACTTTGGTGAAGGAGAAAGACAGATCACCCTTCAATATCCTCCATGCACCGAAATCAACAGTGAAGCCAGCATCCTCCAGTGCCACCACCAACACCAGATTGAAAGGTTGGTGAGGAATATAGTGGCAATGTGTGAGTTGCAGATCAACACCAGACCCTGAACTCTGGTCCAACTTGCACATCGTGACGGTACCACTGCCCTCGGATACAACAGTCTGGTCTTGAACCACCCGGAAGGTAGATACCTCGGCAGCATGGAAGTCACCGCCATAACATCAGGTGGAGAAAATATGCGTAGCGGCCCAACTGTCCAACATTGTTGCCTTCGTCCCAGACATACCAATAGTGTCCAAGAACTTGATGCAGGCATATGCCTCTCCGACAGACTCAATGACTTCAATGTCCTCTTCCTCCTCCGAACTAGAGCCAGAGCTTTCATAGTACTCACCAGCAGAGTCATAGCCAGTTGATCGGAAGACAGAAGTCAGAGCATACATCCCTGACCTGGCGTGTGTCCACACCGAGACGGGCACCCCGCTCCACAAGCTTCTGACTATTATCACGCACAACCAATGACCCCATATCGGTAGTACTTCTCAGAGTAGCAACAGCAACACCCAGAGCACCAATGCCCTCTCCTGAGAGGAGGCACTCGGCACCCAGAGCACCAATGCCCTCCTGAGAGGAGGCACTCGGCACCCAGAGCACCAATGCCCTCTCCTGAGAGGAGGCACTCGGCACCCAGAGCACCAATGCCCTCTCCTGAGTGCAGATAGCCTCCCCCGTTTTCACCTTGGACAGAGCAAAGAGAGTCTCCCCCGTGTCCACCTTGGA
>LGRX02021743.1:0-16361 GCA_001247695.2 Cymbomonas tetramitiformis
CTTGTTGGGGTCGTCGAAGTCGAAGGAAGCAAGGTCCAGTCCAGCAGTCGAGAACTCGGTCTTTAGAGGAAGACGCGTTTGCCAAGCTTGGTGGTGTCCTTGGCCTTGCCCGCAAAACATTCACGCTTCCCGCCAAGAACTGTTTTGCGAAGATTCTTGCACCCAATTTTCGTTGTCGTCCACTGTCGCGAATGGCGCCTTCACCAGGGCGGTCTGGTCCGAAAAACAATTTCTCTGAGCGATGACTGCAGCACAGCAACGGTGTCATCCGCCTTGGCCGCGCCAGGGTCTGCCACCTCCAAGATACTCCAAGTGCTGGGAGAGTTCCGTACGGTTTCCGTAAGGCGGATGACGAAACCCACCGATCGGACTCCTTCGGAATATACGTCTTGCAATCATATATCTAGTTTGTATCTAGGTTTTCACAATGGATAAAAGCCAGAGCGCGTAGGTGTGCGCACCGGCAGTGCCCAGACGACATAAAAACGTAAGCAGTAAAAGTCGAAAGTGCGGAAGGTAGAGGGCAGCGGTAAGGGAGAACGAACCGCGGTGTTGGCGTGCGTCCGCAGAATATACACGCACAGGCCCAGCCGAGGCGTCAAGGGTAATCAATCCAACACAAATCCCCCACCCAGGTGGACCGTGACCAACACGTATTCGCCCCCACCCCATGTGACCCCCCACGAATAGCTCGCATTGCTTCAATCTTCACGAACGTTATGGTGTCTAGGCCTAATAAGAACGACGATATCGCAAAAATGAGACACGCGGGTGTCTCATTATATTCTCATTTTTTAAAAAGTTATGATAACGAGGTTTTTTTTATATGACTAGATAGCATTTGGAGAGTAGATAATGACACGTTATTTCAAAATTTGAAATTTTAGGGTATAGCCAGAAATTTGGGGTTTCCAGGCGATTTTTCGCCCCGTTTCGGGCGGTGCTCAGGTGTCAATCGGCGGAAGTTATGATAACGAGGTTTTTTTTATATGACTAGATAGCATTTGGAGAGTAGATAATGATACGTTATTTTAAAATTTGAAATTTTAGGGTATAGCCCGAAATTTGGGGTTTCCAGGCGATTTTTCGCCCCGTTTCGGGCGGTGCTCAGGTGTCAATCGGCGGAAGTTATGATAACGAGGTTTTTTTTATATGACTAGATAGCATTTGGAGAGTAGATAATGATACGTTATTTCAAAATTTGAAATTTTAGGGTATAGCCCGAAATTTGGGGTATCCAGGCGATTTTTCGCCCCGTTTCGGGCGGTGCTCAGGTGTCAATCGGCGGAAGTTATGATAACGAGGTTTTTTTTATATGACTAGATAGCATTTGGAGAGTAGATAATGACACGTTATTCAAAATTTGAAATTTTAGAGTATAGCCCGAAATTTGGGGTTTCCAGGCGATTTGTCACCGTGATTCGGGTGGTGCTCAAGCGCCATTTGTTGAAAGTGGTGATAATGACGATGTTTTCATATTGGATACGTCAAAGTCATTCCAAACAAACTGAGTCTGAAGAAACTTTTGTTCATATCTTACATACACCCCGAGAATGGGAGGCTTTAATGTTAAAAGCGGTGGCACCAACCTTAAATCTAGGGGGTGTAGGTCTGCACGAGACTGTAACTGTGTGCGTAGCACAAAAAACAACAAAAACCGACAAAAGGCACGAAGAATGCTACCAGATAAGACGTTGGTGCTATGAAAATATACAGTCTTTATTTGAACAGTCAAAGCACCCAGGGTTAGGGGTTTTCTTGCGGGCGCGGTATTCTTCATTGTACAGGCCGGTATATACGATGGCAGTGCAGGTGCGATCTCTCAGTTCGTTTGCTGGCTGGCTTATTAAGCATACCTACCTATTTGCTAACAGACATGTACAGGTCAAACGTTTGCACAATCACCTTGGCGCGCAGAACTTGTTCAGACACTTCCAGGTGCTGGGCGAGCTCCTTGTACCCGTTGTACTGTGCGATCGCCGACCGTTTCTTGTCCGTGTCCTCGCACTTCAAGTCTGTCCAGAGGCTTTCTCCTATCTTCTCAGCGTCAGCTTTCGCCGCCGGGGTGAGGTCGAACTGACCTGGCCACTGCGGACCTGGTCGTGGTGGAGAAGCGAACATCGCCGGTCGTGATGGAGGAGAGGCTCCCGGGACTTTGGAGCCCGTTGGCGTCGTTAAAGCAGGTGACCCTCCTCCTGCGCCGAGCGCTGGCGCTCCCGGGTAAAAGCCTCCTCCGCCCAGTTGGAACATTTGGGCGAACGGGCCTGCTGCTGTTACTGCCTGTTACCGGTGACGTACCAACCGCCCCCCCCCACACCAGTTACAAGTTCCGTGTCTTTCAATCTGGACCTCAAGCCAGAGTTCCCTCCTCCACAATAAACACAAACAACTTGAACGTAACAACTAGCTCCTACCTGCACGGCTGTCTTCAGGATCTCCCTCATCGCTGCAGCCTCCGAGGCGTGGTGATTGTTAATCTCCTTCAAGGTGTCCGCGTTCTTCTCTAGCATCCTCTGTTGGGCCAGTGCATTATTTTCGAGCATCTTCGCCTGGGCCTCGTGGGCCATTTTCGCAGTCTCGGCAGAGGTCCTTTGGAAAGACTCCTGTGCCTCCTTCAAAAGCGAGTCCCGAGAAGTAAGCGCCTTCGTGTTCTCCTCCAGCAAAGCCTGTTGCGCCTTCGTGTTCTCCTCCAGCAAGACCTGCTGCCCTGACCAGAATGAACCCAATGTTGTCTGGTGCTCCTTGGCACGAGTCTCCTCCCGTTGCTTCCCCTCGGCCATGCATCTGCATCTGCAGGGCTTCAGCGTGCTTCGTCGTAAGGAGCTCCACTGTCTTACGGCTTTCGTCTCGCTCGGCAGACAGGGCCGAAGCCAGCTGTTTTTTCCCACGCAGACGTTCATCCTCCACCTTCTTCTGCATCTCTTCTCGAAGGCTCGCCAGTGTCTCATCCGCCTTCTTCTTCTCGGCCTCCACTGCTTCCTTGGCCTTCTTCAGCTCATTAAGGTCCCGCTCGCTTTCTTCACGTTTCCGCTTGTCACCGACGCTCTGCAGCCTCCGCGTCTCGTCGTTCACCGACACCGCGAGCAAGGCACGCCTCAACTCCCCCTCTTTCACGTTCTGCGGAGGTCCGTCCATGCGTAACAAAACATCGGTCAGTACGTACCAAGCTGTAACAAAAAAACAGACGATTGTAACTCAAGCAAAACTCCGTACTCACCTGCTTAGCCACATGCATGGCAACTGCTTCCGGCGGAGGCTGCTTCTTCCCCCCTCGCCGTCCGACGTCGCCCATGTCTTCGTCGCTGCTGTCATCCTCTTCGGCAAGATCCATAGGTACACGCACTACCGGGGCTTTGCCCTTCCCGCCTGGGATAGGGGTCGTGGTCTTCTGGGTGGGAGGCGCCTTCGGGAAATCCTCATACACGGCGGTTTGGCCCTTGTTGCCTAAGATGATCTTCCCCACTACTCGCGCAGGGGCGTTTTTATTGAAAACGCTGCCCGCCAAGCACCACTTCCTAGCCTCAAACTTCCCTCCAGCCTCTTTGCCCAGCTTCTCTGCTTCCTCGATCTTCTTCCAGAACATCCCCAGGACCTTATTGAACAACCTGTAGTGCTCGTTCTCCTTCTCAATTTCTTGTCTGGTTATCGGCCCATCTTTTCTGTCTTCCACCAGGCGCGTGACGACGCCTGTCAGAGAAGCCTTCGCGCCACTCTTCTTTGTTATTCGCACGTGCGGGTAGTCGCCGGCATACTTCTCCTTTCGCTTCATCTCCAGCTTCCGCTCATACACAGCGGGAGCCTGGAACATCGTGCAAGTAACGTCGCCCTGCTTGGGGTGATTGCCGTTTATCGCCATGTAAGTGGCGTGCCACTGGCCAACCCATGTCAGGCAAACGAACCTGTGCGTGGGCACCAACAACCTCCTTATTCATATATCTTGACTATGTACTACAAACGAATGTGTTACAAATGAAGTTGGGTCAGTGACAGGTTCATGGTCAGGCAAACGAACCTGTGGACACCTGCAAACTCCTTGTGCATGGTGGTGGTCACCCTCATCCCTTGCACCGCTTCAAACCGGAACTCCAGGTTCCGCTCGCACTTCAGAGAAGCCTTGAAGGCTGGGATGATCGACTTTCCCTCCAGTATGCCGCTCTTGTTCAGTATCTTGTTTACCTGCTGATCAGGAACAAACTTCTGATAACTGACAATCACCCCGCTGTTCCCCATTTCCTCGGAAAGACGCGCGTCGAGGTATTTCGGGCTGGTCTTCGTCTCGGCTGCTATCGAGGTTTGAAGCTTATCTATAGGACCATGGCCTGCTGGCAGTGCAATCCTCGTAATACCCTCCACCTCCTGGAACTTTTCGATACAAAAAAATAGTGCCTCTTGAACAGTACCCAAAACTTCGCATTCGTGTCGGGGATGCAATATAAGGATGGCGTCCGCGTAAGGACAGTCCTTTGGCATCTCGTACAACATGGTCTTCACCGTCGAAACGAACGCCAACTCGGGTTGCAGCCTTTTGTTCTTCAGCTTGAAGGACAGAAGAAACCCCATCGTTGCGGCTCCGGCTCCTTATCGCTTTTGGGCTCCCAGGTCGAAGGGTCGGTGGCGTCCGTGCAGGCTGCAGAACCTTTAAGCACTTCTATCATCTCCGGGGTATGAGTCTGGTTAAAATCAAATGGCTCGCTGATTTCACAGCCAGTGTTCTGCAACATCAGGACCAGGTCAGCGTAGGTGTATGCCGCCTGCAACGTCCAATTTTCAATCACCTGCATGCGCTGGTCAGGCACCGCACCCCTCGTCTCGTGTTCTTCGCTGGCAAGGGGGTTGTCTTGAAGTACCATTTGTGCCAGCGCTACGGGATCCCACCCTTGATCGGTCTCCTCGTCCAACCCGGTCAACATGAAGCCCGGGAGGTCCACGACATCTGGTACCTGATTCAACAACGTAGGACCACTGCCTTCGCCAGAGGACACCGCCGTCTCCCCCAAGTCCCCCTGGTCCAAGGCTTGAGACGCTGTCTTAGCGAAATCCAAGACGTCGGTGGGTGCAAGGCTGTCGCGACGCTGGGATCCCAATTCAGCGACTGTTCGGAGATCGTCAACGGCTGTAGTTTCGCTTGCATGTGCGCTGCCCTGTCCGCTGTTGTCACCGCCGTCCTGCAGAAGCTCGTACTTCTTCTGCAGCAGCTTTATCCGATAAAGGCTCCTACCGTGCGGATCCCAATTATGCCCTGTTGCTGATTGGATAAATGTTGGTGCAGCTGGTGTTTCTGGTTTCCCCGAGCCATACGGTAACCCATCGTGCACAGTGTCGATCTCCTCGTTCGTCATGAGCGCCACTTCTCTGAAGGCCGACCCGGCAGGCAACTGTTGCCCCATATATACCGCAAACTCCTCGTCCTCGTAAGTCATTTCGTCGAAATACCTGTCAAGTTCCTGCCGTTCAGACTCATCCAACTTTCGACTGTGGGCATCCTGAAGCAGGCACAACATCCGCTGCCCCAGATTGAAAGCCTCGCGACCTTCAGGCTGCACGATGTAGTGTGCGTCGCTACCCACTTCTAAAGCAATCTCCAGAAGATGTCCTGACTCCGTAGAATCTAAATATCGGACCATGACCTTCTTGTTTTCCTCTATTGTGTGAACAACAACACACAAAACATAGGCCGGGGCCTCCGTAATCTCGGCGGCGAGATTGAAAGCAACCAGTTCCCCACGGTCCGTATCGTTCCCCCGAAGCAAGCGAGGTGCCCCTCCTTCAGATGGTTCTTTCAGAATGTTGCAGAGGTGCGTGCGGACGAACGCTTCTCCCGGCGCCGAACCTGAGGACACGCGATGTTCCATCAAGAACACGGAGGACGCGACAAAGTGAAAATTAGGTTTTCGAACAGTACCTGGGGATGATGGTTGAGACGAGACAGACTCGGCTGCCCTATCCCTGATATCCTCCAGAAGATCCACGCAAGTCGTGTGGGCTCGTAATTCCCACTCCGTTTTCGCCTTTTTGTCCTCGCGGTCTCCGGTCCAAGGTGCGCAAACTTCTTTTAAGCGATCGAACCGTCGCTTTATGTCTATGTCCACCTGTCGACGCGACGCATCTTCCGAGTGCAAGTTGAACATGAAACCTTTCCGAAGATACTCAAACCCTTCTTCGTCTACGAAGTTAAGGGATTCAACCTGAGCGAGCTCATCTTTTGTCCCGATGGAAATGCCCAATTATACTAGCGTAGCCCTATCAACACCCGCCTTCTCCTTCCCGACGCACGGCGCTATCACCGCCGAATCCGTCTTCAACTGCGTGCCGGTATCCTCAAGCTCCCAGATAGCATCCAGAAGTTTATCATCATCTTCAAACAACTCCTTCAAGACGACTTTTACAATCGGTTCTAGAAAAGATGACATTGCGGAAAGTTTTGTATGCAGCACAACGGGCTCTGTTTAACCCTGCGAAACTCCCCGCCCAAGTCTTCGAAAACTTGGGCGGTCACGGTCATCGCCCCGCCCAAGTCTTAGGAAACTTGGGCGGCCACTGTCATCGCCCGGCCCAAGTCTTCGAAAACTTGGGCGGTCACGGCCATCGCCCCGCCCAAGTCTTAGGAAACTTGGGCGGTCACTGTCATCGCCCCGCCCAAGTCTTAGGAAACTTGGGCGGTCACGCACGGTCATCGCCCCGCCCAAGTTTTAGAAAGCTTGGGCGGTCACGGTCATCGCCCCGCCCAAGTTTTCGAAAACTTGGGCGGTCACGTTCATCGCCCCGCCCAAGTTCTCGAAAACGTGGGCGGTCACTGTCATCGCCCCGCCCAAGTCTTAGGAAACTTGGGCGGTCACTGTCATCGCCCCGCCCAAGTCTTAGGAAACTTGGGCGGTCACGGTCATCGCCCCGCCCAAGTTTGGAAAACTTGGGCGGTCACTGTCATTGCCCCGCCCAAGTCTTCGAAAACTTGGGCGGTCACTGTCATCGCCCCGCCCAAGTTCTAGAAAACTTGGGCGGTCAAGGTCATAACCCCGCCCAAGTTCTAGGAAACAAGGACCCTCATATCAGGTAAGCGTTCAAATATGAAACAGCATAACAACGGTACGCGTCTCGCAAGATGAGCAGCAATAGCAGCAACTCCAGCGGCAGGAGATTGTCAAAGCAGAAGACTCTTCAAATTGCACAGTCCAATATTCCCGGACTATGCGAGGGCGGTTTCAGCTGTGGGTGCGATCGGAACTGCAGTTTCTTGTTCAGCACATTCAAGGGCAATATGGACCATAAGGAGCGCATGGGCCAAACTGAGTTCAAGTCTTACATTATGGCAACTATGCGCAAAGCGATCGTGAAGCGCGAGTCTGGAGAGCGTGTTATTGGCACCCTGAAGCTTTTCGAAAAGGAGATCTGCGAGGAGGCGTTCAGAACAGTGTGGGCGCTCCCCAGGAGCTCGTACCAGCGATATAAGGCACTTATCCTTGAAGAGAAGGGGGAACTACCGGCAACAACTGCATTCCCTGTGGCGAAGGCGGTGGTGACGACGATTTCCTACCACGAGGAGGTGTTCCGCGAGTGGGCGGATTCGAATATGTTGAAAGGAGCACCACAGAGGATGCCGGTAAGTGGTGCGCGCCAAATTCCACCCATCGATTATGGTGTGCAGTACGACTTGTATAAGTTCGACACAGAGGACCAGTGGGCAGTATGTGCTGAAACCTTCAAAATATACGTGAAAAAACTGCTCAAGGCTCGAGACATAACGGTCAGGGCGAAGGTGGAGGTGTCCGGAATCTGCACGACATGTGACGATCTGGGTGCAGAGAGGGCTCAGCTTCTTGGACAACAGGGTCGCGAACCTGCACGCTGGGACGCCTATTCTGCTCGTTTCGCGCGACACGACTACATTCACAGGTTGCAACGCACGTGTTATGACCTCAGGCGGAAGGAGGGTTCTGACCCTGACGGTCGGATCGACTCCATAGCGGCGGACGGCGCGGCAAATCAGAACACGGTTGTTCCGCATGCCCCGCATCAAGTTAAGGGCATCAGCGAGAAGAAACAGCATTTCTTTAACCTACACCTGCAGCTCACGATACTTCATGGCTCGTTGCTTCTATTTTCCGTTGGGCTCCCTTGGAGCGGGGCTAAGGGTGCAAACATGCTGCTCACGACACTGTGGAACTTGTTGCACTACACCGCACAAGGTCGCGCGGGCAAGCGCTACTTCCGGAAGGAGCTTCATTTGCAGCTGGATGGTGGCTCAGAAAACTGGAACAAGAACACGTTCGCGTTTTGTGCGTTGTTGGTGCACTACAATATTTACAACGTGGTTGTCTTCCACCGTCTGATGGTCGCGCACACCCATAACGACTGCGACGGTTGGTTTGGACTCATCAAGATGTTCATATTTGGGAAAGACGCGCGCAAATCTGGAGTGTGGCTGTTGACGCTGGAATCGTGGATTGCCTGGTTACGAAGCTGGCCAGTGAAGAAGTTCACCAAAATCACGGACGTACAAGGCCAACAGTTGGACTTCAAGGCTTGGCTGGAGCCGCACATAAACCCAAAGTTTGAAGGCTATTCTGGGAAAGTCAGGCGTACACACCTGATGCACTTCGAGAAGGACGTGGATGGTGTTACACGGCTGAAGTACAAGTTTGGAGAACAATACGCAAACCACATGCCTGACGGAGTGGATGAGGATCTCCGTAAGGGCCTGGAGGTAATGAAAACTTACCCAGCTTTCGACAGCAGCCCCACGTTAGAAGGGGTGAAGCCGCTAGACCCGAAGGAAGAGAGGGAAACTCGCACTGCTTTCAGTCGCATGTGCGACTACATCCACTACCGTATTCCAAGTGACACGCTGGACACGTTGCTCGGGTACTTTCCCTTGCCCAAGACCGCCGAGGACTACGATGTCTGGGCTGGACCGAAGCCGACCCCACAGGCTCCTGTGGATTTGAAGGAGCTTTACGAGAACGCCTGGCACAAGAAGCCAGTGCAGGAGGAGGTGCCAGAACGGACGATGCCCGAACAGTTCGAAGTGTTATCCGATGGTCGCAACGTGTTAAGCAAGGACCTTCCGCGGAAACCTCCACAAGAGATCGTGCGCAAGTGCGTGGAGAAAGCGAGGGACGTCGAGTCCGTCGATTTTTGGTTCGTCCCGTTGGTCGGTTGCGAGCACCTCGATTTCATTGTTAGGTCTTGCAAGTATTATGCCTACCTGAGTCTTAGCTGTATGTCTTACGCGTCGGCTGCCATTGCAGGTACACGGTGGCCGAGTGTAAAGCAGCGCTGCACCACCTGGGAGTTGAACTTCCTGAACGCCCACTCAAGGAGCCGTTGGCGAAGGCCTTATTTGAAGCGACGGATGTCGCCCGAAAGGCCCACCACGAACAACTCAGAGTCCTTCGAAAAAAAAGCCGAGCGACGACAGGTGAGGAAACCGGGGAGGATGCGTCGCCGGGTACGGAGCAGGCCTTGCCTGCAAGAACTTCCGAAGCCGGCGGAGCTGCGCGGGCGGCGCCATCACTCGAGGCTGTAACAGCCACTACACAGGCAAGACGAGAAGGAGCTGCTGCGCGAGGCCCGCAAACCAACGAAGCTATGCCTACTCGACCACAGGCACCGGCAGCACGAGGGCCAGGCGCAGGTGGCCGAGGATGCCCTGCTCCTGCAGCGCCACAGGGAGATCAAGCACGAGCTCCAAGCGACAAGCGTGCACGCAGTTCGCCATTGGCAAAGGCGTCCCCAGGGAGCAAGTCTCCACCCGGGAAGTCTCGACAAGCGCGGGGTCGTGAAAAGGGACGAGTGCTATTCCGAGCGGCCTCTGTGATCGGTCCGACAGGCGCCCTTATAACGGACAGCTTCGCTCCTGACGACGATTGCTTTTTCGAGGATGCAAATCAGATTGCGGAGCAGGTGGAGAACGCGCATCGCCCGGAGGCGGCCACTGGACAGTTCGCAGGCGTCTCGATGGACGAGGACGACGAGGACGACGAGGACGACTCGGACGACCCGGACGACGACATACCGTTGGCCTACCGTAACCTTCCTACGGACTACACCATCGACATGCTGGCGAAGAGTGCGGGCAAAAGTTTCGCAGTTACGGTGGCCGCGGGCAACGACGGCTGCAGCTTTACTATCCGCATGCCTGGGAACAACGCCGTGTCCATGCCCATGCATTTCGTGGAGGTCTTGGAGGTGGATCTGAACACGAACAGAGTGAAGTGGGGGTTTTGGCTTCCATGTGCGCCTCTGCTTATGCCGAGAACGAGGAGAACAAGCAAAACCTTCTCTGACTTGAACAGCTTGTTCGCGGAGAACGCCTTCCGGAGAGCCGCTCCGAAAGTGACAGGTTGGTACGACTTCGATGCGAGCGAGATCCTGACTTGCTGGGACGAACCTCCTGGCAAACCTGCTGTCGGCGGAGTTCCAGGAGGACCTGAAAAGGCAGAACTTCTGAAGGTGGCCAGGGAAAACTTGGCCTCCGAGGCGTTGGACAGGTGAAGGTAAGCAACACAGCCTCATTCATTCCTCGTGGCACGCAC
Organism: Cymbomonas tetramitiformis; assembly: GCA_001247695.2. Taxonomy (NCBI): domain Eukaryota; kingdom Viridiplantae; phylum Chlorophyta; class Pyramimonadophyceae; order Pyramimonadales; family Pyramimonadaceae; genus Cymbomonas; species Cymbomonas tetramitiformis. The sequence continues at coordinate 10,533 of LGRX02021743.1, forward strand.
ACTAGATTACAATGGCAACACGGCGTGAAACTTATTGTTTTTCATACATGTAAATATACGGTTTATTTGTGTACAGTCACGTGACATAAGTGTTAGCTACCAAGCATACGTCTCCTCATTGCACGCGCTAGCATCAAATATGCGCGCCAGGGTGCAGGTTCTTAACATACGCCCGCAAACTGCGCATCTCCTATCATCTTCTTGCAGCAGATCGCTTTCCAGCTCTGTCAGGGCACCGTGCGTTGTTTCGCTGTAGCGGTTTCTATTTCGCCAGGCCCGCCACTCCAAATCTGAGTATCGGTGGTAGATCCACCCGCCCTCATACCAGTACACGAGATGCCTCACACCGAACCTTTCGCTGGATCTACGGCCGTGGACGTACATCGGCCAAAAACTCCACCAGTGATAGGTCCTGAGATTAACTGCATGTTGCCCGAAGTCCTCCCAGTCTTCGTCTGCTTGTTCCCGCGCTTGCTGCCACAAGCGGAGAATTAAAGGGTCTTCAGGAACCCATTGGGCTTGTTGTAACTGGCAGTCGCGAAACGTAAAAGTATCGAAAGGCCATATCCAATACTGCAATATTCCAATATTGGCCATACTGGTGTAGGTAGTCTAAGGTGCGGGTTGTGGTTCTATGTCACGAACGCAGGTGTGTGCAAACGACCTCCGGTTACGACTCCTCCAACATATACCCTAAAACCCTGAACCTTGGACGCCCCGATATATCCATGTGCAGCACACCTGTAGGAACACCTGCCGCGGGATATTTTGCCTCTGACGTATTTTAATGTTTCCCGCGAAATAATACAGTTAACCGGTCTTCTTAGCTGCCGAGAATCGTGCTGGAATAGCCTGTTCAGGGCAAATTTACCCGCTGAATGCCCATGTTGGGTCACATGAAGCCTGAGGGAGCATCACCCCTGGTTGGTTTCACTCCCGAACAACTTTTCCAGCACAATAGCTTTTGAAAATATCTCCTTTGCTGCTCACTTTCGCCCGATGAGAAGAATTTTAGTACGTGACCCTCCAAACACCCTAAAATGGGCCATAAATCTGCTGGATCTCTCCCATGTAAGCAAATAGTTGCATTTTCGGAAATGTCAAAATATTACATATTCTAATAGTGCAAAAATCTAACATTTCGTTCACAAACATAAGGCAAAATCATAACTTTCCACACCTTACACGATACTTCCACCTTTCCCGTTTTCTTGCCGCCCGCGTGACTCGCGTGGCTACTTTGAAGAGTCAAAAACCAGATTTTTCGAAATTCCTTCAAGGACTATTCAAATTAACCCTAATATTTGTCATTCAGAACCCCAAAAACCAATTTGGCAGACAATTTAATGCTTTCTCATTTTTTTCTCATTTACGCCCGCGTGTCTCATTTTTGCGATATGGTCGTTTAAGTCTAGGCCGTAAGGCACAACGTTTAGCGCCAACCATTCGTAGAATAAGCACACACGCGTGGAATGGGTCCACGATATAATGGGATATACAAATATATGTATATCCGGGTGGGAGAGAAGCAGGTTGACTCAATATCGGACTATATTGTAAGATTGAGATATATGATATCCACTCAGGATTTTGACCCTGAGTCTAACCTAAAACCCGAACGGCAAGTGACCGGCCACTGCGACACATGCTACGTCACGAGCTAGGACAGAGCGCGAGTCTGACTCAAATGATGCCTCGTCGTTGATGACGTAGAAGTCCTGGAACTTCATAGCCAGCACGTCGGGCTCGTAATCCTCGACAGTTGATGGGCAGTACGTACGTAGTTGGCAGCCATATTGTTCATGTTTGGACAGTCAGAGTGTCAGTGGTGCTCCCCATGTTGCCGGCAGAGGTGATGCTTACATTGGGGTATGTAAAAATAGGGTTAAGTGTAGTATGGAAGTACGCGCGTAGGCAAATGTCATATATGGTAGTATGTGCGCAGGCAAATGATTTTAGCGTAGTATGCGCGTAGGCAAATGATTTAATTGTGGTATGCGCGTAGGCAAATGATTTTAATGGTAGGCTGCGTGTAAGCAAATGATTTCAATGGGCACGATCTGCCCGTAGGCAAATGAAATTGATACGCGATAATCTGTAGACAGACCGTGAACAAGCTGGGTAGTGCAGCGAGTGGTGTGTTCGGTATACAACTGTATGCCGAATACAACACAAGTTTGCATATTAATTCCTCGGTGTCTTAGGAATAACATGTTTCTTGCGCACGCAGGATCCGTTCAGATTTAAGGAGTCTGGACGCGGCGCGTCAGAGGGGGCGATTGGGCATGCGCCGAGTCAGCCGCTCGACGCATGCCTCGCAAGGAAGCACAACAAACAGCATGAGCATATCGCACATATTGTATAGGCACACTGGACATATCGTGAGCATCTGACAGTGCACTGTCACCTCTCGCGGAAACGTGTATTTAATCCGCGTCCGCGTTTCCGCTAGGGTTTCTTCCCTCATCCGAACGCTCGCTTAAAACCGAGCCTGCGCATCGGATAAGGGAAGCGTTAGCAACCTACCATTAAAATCAGTTGCCTACGCGCATACTACCATATATGACATTTGCCTACGCGGATACTACCATATATGACATTTGCCCGCGCAAAATTTTTGTGTCATTGGCAAGTGGCATACACCATGCCATCATATCGCGATGCGATATCGGCCATCAATGTCGATCAAATCAGTCAAGAACATCACCATTCAAGCTCACGATTGGTGGCGCCCTATTCAGGCTGGTGCGGTGTGTACCAGATGGTTTGTCCCCCTTTGCTCTAAATGCTAATGGTTGGTTGGTCCAAATCGGACGACACGTCGGACGACAAGGGTTCATGTCAAGTCGAATACTAGGCCCGGTCGATCTTAAATTACGATCTCCACTAGGCGCATATGACGGTCGATGGGATTATTTATCTTGCCGACGTGGCGCGCTCGAGATATTTGCATGCTGAACATGCACATTCCGAACATCGCCGCGCCTGCCATGCCAGCAATGATTTGACATTTCTTAATCCTCGCGTCTGTTATGCAATGGAAAAGCGAATCGTCGGACGATCACGACGTGGCGCGCCCAGATGACACATAATTATACAGAGTGTGTCTACTGTAGCATTTCAATTGGACGATCGACTGTGCGAAACGATCTGGAATGCAAGCACGATTCGTTTTTTGTTCGAGCATGCCATGGCTTCGCGGTTGCGTCGTGGTACATACACGCGACTGTTGTGGCACTGTCATCGTTAGCGTCTGGCGATCGTGAGATGGAACATTCGACTGTATCGCCCGTTGGGATTCGAGCTTTGCTGCTGCTGCTGATTGACTAAGGTAAGGTAAGGTAATTTACTTCATGCCAAGACTGTAAAGGTCAGAGGTCCCAAAGTATGCAGGAATTAAAAAGCAAAATGTATGAATATCTGAATTGAATATTCAAATATAAAAATGTTCTGCGGCGCGTATTTACACAAAAATATATTCGCTCAAATACGATGAGCATAAATAAATATGACGTGTCTCAGTTCAGCTCCCCTGCCTCGCCGGCGCCCCGACCCCCCGGCTCACCGGGGACGCCCACCAGGCGCCTGTACCCTGCTCCAGCCTCGTTGCTGCTCCATCTCCGGCTTCGATCCTTGTACCTTGTACCTATAGCTCCCACACACCACAACCGACGCCGCTCAACCACTCGCCCACGAGGGCACTAGATGATGGAAATCCAAAATTGAGTAAGAACCTTATAACACAGCTGGAGATAATTGAATTACGGATGGTCGACGATCGCGTACGATAAAATTCGATGATGACATAATATTACGTAATACACCTCGGAATAAATATGATGACGTGATATTATGTAAATACGGATACGAAATATCTAAATACAGATTAATCCCTTCAGGATAGCCCGCAAAGCTCCCAGAATGAAAGTTGGTGGCATTGTCATCAAAGACGCCTGTATGGGCTGCAACAGGAATTACACATACTAGCTATGGAATTTCCTTCGGCGTGAGCGCGCGACGCGAAACAGCGTCAGTCGCACTATTCCATTTATATTGCGAAGCCCGCAAAGCTCCCAGCATGAAAATTGGTGACGCATTGTCATCAAACGACGCCAATATGGGCTCGGGCTGCAACACTGGAATTATGCATACCTAGCTATAGAATTTCCTTCGGCACGACGCGAAACGGCGTCAGTCTCACTATTCTAATATTGCGAAGCCCGCAAAGCTCCCAGAATGAAAGTTGGTGACGCCGTCATCGAAGACGCCTCTATGGGCTGTATTTTAATCTGCTTTAGGATTTCCCTGAATCTGCTTTTTATGCTTATACTAAAATATAATCTCGACATATACATTCAAAATCGTTCATGACGTTCAAACATCAAAATCCGAAATTGGAAAGTCAAATCTGAAATCGAAATCTGTATAATTAATATCTGAATATAAAATAAGTGGTGGGAAAAGGTCTATATAAAACGTATAAAGGTGTAGAAATCGAAAAGGTTATATAACTAATATCGGAATATGGAATCGGTGGTGGGAACAGGTGAAATCGTAAAGGCCGTGTATACATTAATATCTGAATATGAAATCAGTCGTGGGAAAAGGTTAAATCGAAAGCCTGTATAAATTTGTATCTTGCATCGGGGATAACGTGAAATACTGTTTGTATTATAGGTAACTAGGCGCTGTCGATCACAAATATGCGATCTCCACTAGGCGTCGATCTTTTTGGACAGCACGGTTAATTACCATGCGATGTTAACATGGATATCGCCATTGCATCATATGACCGCAGGATCATGTGCGCGACAATGCTTTGCTTTTTGCTTCCCAGCATGCCATGCCATAACGCGTGGGTGGCGTTGCGATAAATGTACGCGACTGCAGTGGCACTGTCATCGTTGGCGTCTGGTGATCGTGAGATCGAAAATTCGACTGCGTCGCCCGTTGGGATTCGAGCTTTGCTGCTGCTGCTGCTGATTAAGGCAAGGTAAGGTAAGGTAAGGTAAGGTAAGGTAATTTGGTTTGGGTGAAGATTATAAAGGTCAAAGTTATTCACTTGATGCCAAGACGATACAGGTCAGAGGTATTTACTTCATGCCAAGACGATAAAGGTCAGAGGTAAGGTCAGAGGTAGGTTAGGTAATTCATTTCAAGCCTGCGGTGCTACCCTAGCTGCCGCCACACCAATGAGTGAAATACATGTTTCGCGAGGTACTTCACGTGAAATTCGATTACCTTACTTACTCTCTATCCATCATGATTCTCGGGAGCCCCGTTGAATTCGCCAGGAATTCACGTGAAATATATCTCCCACGCGAATTCAACGGAGATGCCTTTATATAAGAACCTACTATAAGCGCCCCATACGATTCACACTCTACCATGTGGACATCATCCCAAAAATGATGGAGTACGCATCGCCTCACTTGGGCGGGAATGGTAGTTTCGAATCGACGTTCGACTCAGCATCGCTCCCCCTTCGCGTGATCGCGTCGTGCCAGCTTCTCGCCGGCACTTCTGCTCGGGCTCGCTACTATGGTCATTATGCCAGTGACGACCATCGTAATCGAAATTGTACCTCGCCCCCCTTTTCGATACGGGAAGCGAGGGGGTGAGAGGAATACAATTACGACAGTTTGAATGTCATAATTGCCTGATGACATTGACCTGCGGCGGCGCCCCAACTCCTCAGCTTGGCCTTCGACATAGAAATACATGAGTGGCTCAGATATAATCATACGTCATATTTCTATGTCATATATCTTACACACTATTTCTCCCATCCCCCTCCCGCCTATCCCCCCTCCCCTCACCCAATGGGGA
>LGRX02021744.1:0-30501 GCA_001247695.2 Cymbomonas tetramitiformis
GGCTATGTAGCCGCAGCTGATTAGAAAACTGATGGTTTTCTGATCAGTGTAGGATGATAGGCAATATGACTGTCATCCGGAGCAGATCTGAAAACTGAGGTTTTCTGATCAGTCGGAGGCATAAGAGGCCAGCTACGGACTGAGAGGGCCTCTTGCCGTGTTACTGTGGACTTGTGTGGACTTTCCCACCGCCCTCCCTTGTGATTCGGGTACGGATGAGGAGAGGCCGCTTTCAGTGCAGGAGCTGCAGGACTTGGAGGACCTGGAGCAGCTGGGCTCTGAGCTGGAGGCCGTGCAGATCGGGCCCGCAGAGGGGCAGTCGGCTCATTAGAGTGTAGGTAGAGGAGACTAGGACCTGTGCCTGTTCCGTGCCGACCGCTGTGGTGAGAGGTAGCTATAGTGATCCTTCGGTGGGGGGCTGCGAAGCTACCTCATGCTGCTTCTCATCTAGGCATTGTTCAGTAGGCTTTGCTAGGTGATGGCTTTGCTATTGCTGTCATGCCTGACTCTGAGCTGGAGCGGGTAATTATGCTTTTTGAGGGTTTCAGCCCTAGCATAGCATTTTAGGTCCATAGTCTGTACTCTTTAGGGTAATGATAGTATTTGCGGGCCTCAGTCCTTTGGCACGAGGGGCCTGCGCCCGCATGCAGAAGGCTGGGGTCGGGCCGGTCGGCAGTCGGGTCGTGGGACCCTGATTCCTGTCTGACAGGAGTCCTTGATTTTGGCACTTCCGGATTTTTCGTATTATTATTTTTATAATTCCACACGCAGTGCACGCAGGCCGGGTTTCCATACACATATGTGACATATGTGTCATGCATGCTGGGCTATGTCGCCGCGCCGCAGCTGATTCGAAAACTGATGGTTTTCTGATCAGTGTAGGATGACAGGCAGTATGACTGTCATCCGGAGCAGATCTGAAAACTGAGGTTTTCTGATCAGTCGGAGGCATAAGATGCTAGCAACGGACTGAGAGGGCCTCTTGCCGTGTTACTGTGGACTTGTGTGGACTTTCATCGACTGTGTCGGTTTTTACAGTTTACTGTCCGTTTTTGCAGTTTGTGTCCGTTTTTGCAGTTCTGTAACACCGTAAGCTTTTCAGTGCGCACATACTTTCAGTAGTATTCGTATATTGATTATGGAGTGGTTCACCGACCCAATTTTGTGTCAAAGACGAATTGATGATTTGCACGCGCAGCCAGCGTACGCGACCGCTTTTGCCGCTTTCCAAGATGGAGAGGACCTCTCGCAACCGCAAATGAAGTTGATGCGACAAATGGAGAGAGCGACTGCCCGACTGGCTGAGCTTAAGGGACTGTCGCAAGTAGCCTCAGGAGACCGTAAGCGTCCGTGGGAGGCAGCAGTAGACCTCACTCAGCTTCCAGGGTCCGATCGCCTCGAATTGACTCGCAACGATGATGGCAAGGACAAGGGACTTCGCAAACAGTTTTTAGAGACCCAGCACCACTTCGTGGCACACTCAGCGTCTCAGTTGGCTCTTAATGACGCCAAGAAGGAATTGGAAGGTGTGGAGCTGCCTGAGACCGTCACTCTTGCTCTTGAATTCTTGTCTGAGACAGCGGAAAAAGGAGTGGCACGCGCCAAGGCGCGCGCAAAAATTTTGGCCTTGGTTTCGGACAAAGGCCCTGAAGTGGGCTGGAAAATCTGCGAGAAACTTGAACGTAAGTCGTACGCTGACGATGAGGAAGACGAAAAGCTAATGCGCAAAGCTGAAAAAGAAGTAAAGGCTGAAAAAATGCACGCTGCGCAAGCTGCGGCTGCCAAGGGGCGGACGAAGGGCCTAGGCAGGGGTGCCTTTGCTGTGTCTCGTCCGACTGCTCCTGGAGCACCTCCGCCACCGCCGCCTGTTCAGGCAGGGCGTGGCAGCCAGCTCCAATGCTGGAATTGTAATGAATGGGGGCACCACCAAAACCAATGCTCGCAACCGCGCCCAGCCGGCAGAGGCCGTGGCAGAGGCTCGGATCGTTGAAGTGTAAAGAATGTAGAGCCACGAAGGCTAGTACAATGAGCTTAGCGGAATGCTTTGCAGTTGAGGTGGAATGCCCAACTTAAATGTAACTTTTGGGGACGAAACCCTAAATTGTAATGAACTTTTGGCCCGCGGGCTGTTGTTTCCTTGTGTTTCAGGTCTTGAATTGTCTGAGGAAGAGATTGGCGAGGCCATACCTTTGTGTGAACAGGACGTTCCTGTGCCCCGTGTTGCGGGAAGACTTAGGGAGCGAGCCTCCTTTTGGCGAACCTTTGTCCGCTCTTCGTACGTTATGTCTTGGATTGAGAGAGGATTTAACTTGAAGTTTAAGGATGGCAGGGCTCCGCCCCGAGTGCACTTGCCTAACCACGTGTCTGCTGTTAGGCATACCGCCTTTGTTACTGACGCTGTGCAGGAGTGTGTCCTTATGGGCGCCTTGAGAGAAGTCTCGAGGAAGCCGCGGGTTGTCCTACCTTTAATGGTGGACGACTCTCGGGACAAATTACGGCTGATCTTCAACGGTAAGTGGCTCAATGCTTTCTTAATCTTTCCTAAGTTCAAGTATGAGCACCTCCAGCCTTTTGTAGACCTGCTTAGGAAGGATGATGGGTTGTTTTACTTCGACTATAAGTCGGGGTACTACCACGTTGACCTTCACGAGATGTCTCGTACCTATGTTGCTGTTGAGTGGCAGGGTAGATTCTTTGAGTTTTGTGTGCTGCCTTTTGGTCTAGCCCCAGCTTGCTGGGTGTTTACGAAGATTAACAAGGAGCTCGTAGGTAAGTGGCGGGGTCTCGGATTCCGTGTGCACCCCTACGTGGACGATTTTGCTTTTGCTGTGAGGGCTCCCACTCTCACGGACCCCTCGGCTTTGGCTGTACTGTCCCGTATTATGCGGGACGTGCGGGAGGCGGGCTGGCTCGTGTCTGAGCTTAAGTCTCAGCTGTTTTTCACACGTGCCCTTGTGCATATTGGCATAGGCATAGACCTGGAGGGGGGGGTCTTGTTCGTGCCTGAGAAGGCTCTGAACAAGATCCGTGCTTGTGTGTCAGACTTGTTGAGGCTGTTTCATAGGCTGCCTCTGAGGCTTGTAGCCAAGTTTGCGGGCTTGGTCAATGCTCAGTGGTTTGTGCTAGGGGGTGTCACCAGACTGTATGCTAGGGCGGCTGCGGTACTCATAGCTGACACCCTGACTTGGGGCTCGTGGGCTTCTCATGTCCCGGGTACTGATGCTCTTCGGACAGAGCTTGAGTTTTGGCTGACAGACGGCTTTCGTAGGCATCAGAGAGGCATCTGGGAGCCCAGGGGGGCGGGGCTTCAGCTGGAGACAGTCCATGCGGACACCTCTGAGGTGGCATGGGGTTCCTGGCTGGAGCAGTCCTTTGGGGGACCTGAGCTGCTTGGCCACAGTTATCTGACCATGTCGGACAGACTGAAGTCATCCACTCTCAGGGAGCTCAGGGGCATTTTTGACTCTCTCCGAGCATTTGATGTGGCTGGCAGGCTGAGAGGGAAGAGGGTGCTTGTCATTTGTGACAACCAGGCTGTGCATTTTGTCATTGAGTCTGGCAGCAGGCATCAGGAGCTTCAGGAGCTGGCTTTAGCGGTGCATGATTTCTGTGCTGACCACGGGGTGGTTTTGTCCTCCCTTTGGATGCCCAGGGAGTTTGAGGCCCGGGCTGATGCCCTGTCCAAGATCAGAGACCATGATGACTGGATGGTCAACCCGGCAATCTTTCGGTGGGCTGACCCATGGATTGCCGGGGGGTGGAGGCACACCCGGGACAGGTTTGCAACTGACAAGAATTGTCTTGTTTTTGACAGTGCAGGTGCCCCCTCCTTCAACAGTGCTTGGCACTGTCCAGGTACGTCGGGGGTTGACACTTTCGGTCAGACGGACTGGCGGAAGCACGTCAACTGGTGCAACCCGCCTTTCCGGATGATCGGGAGGCTCCTGCTGTTTCTGCAGGCTGAGAGGGCTGCAGCCTCCATTGTGGCCCCGGTCTGGACTTTCCAGCCGTGGTGGGTCTTGCTGTGTCCCGACGGGGTTCACTTAGCAGACTGTGTGGTGCAGTGGACGGAGCTCCAGCCCTCTGCGGACACCTTCCTCCCTGGCCTCGGAAGGGCCAATGAAGGGGGTGTGGGCTTGCCTGACTTTCGGGTCCTCCTCTTGCGGGTCTCCTTCGATGAGAGGGAGCCTGCAGGCCCTGGTCCCCGCTGTACCTTGGGGGGTTGCATGGCTTGTGACTGGGGTAGGGGTATGAGATGGGGGCTGCCTTTCATGCAGGCATCATAGGCACTGGGGAGCAGTGGGCTGGCCTGCAGTTCTCCGTGACGGACCCGCTGGAGATGCAGCTGCGGGCAGACATGCTGTTGGCGGTGTCTGGCACCCGTGAGGCTAGCACCATGCGGGGCTACTCTCGGGTGTTCGTACGGTACCAGGCTTTCTGTCAGGACCGTGACCCACCTAGGGTGCCTGTTCCTGCTGACCCGGTCACGGTGGCTATGTACTTGCAGTACATAGCCAATGCGGCCAGGACCTTCTCTGTGGTGAAGACCGCTTCGGCTATGGTTTTCACTGCTCATGATTTGGCTCTGGTCCCGGCAGACCGGAACCCCACCTCTCATCGGCTGGTGGCCGCGGTGCGGGAGGCAGCTCACAGGAGGCTGGGGGACAGGCGGCTCAACAGGAAGGAGCCGCTGGAGTTTGCATTTGTACAGAGTGGTGCTCGTTGCTGGTTGATGCTGGGAGGTGTCACTCGGCAGATGTTTGCTACACTGGGTTTGGACATGTGGACAGGCTTCTGGCGGTATGACTGTGCGGAGAAGGTGAGACTGCGGGATATGAAGTTCTGTGAGACCCACATGACCACCTTCCTCGAGAAGCGGAAGACGGACAAGTACAGGTATGGTCAGCTGGTGGAGGTTGCCCGAGCGGCGGAGGGGCAGCCTTTGTGCCCAGTGGAGGTCAGTCAGAGGTGGGTTGACACTCAGATTGCACGGGGAGTGCAGCCCGACGAGCCCCTGTTTCAGCAGATTGATGGCAGGCGGTTTCAGCGGGACCCGTCGGCTGACTGCCTGACGGGGAAGAGGCTGGACTATCCTCAGCTGAGGAGGTACCTGTTCAGGATGCTGGGTGAGGCTTCTGGCTTGGACCCCGATGCTCTGAGGCAGCTGTATGGGACCCAGTCCCTGCGGTCTGGTGGGGCTACGGCGGTGGCTGCGGCTGACCAGGTTACTGATTTCGAGTTCAATCAGTACGGTGGCTGGAGCTCGTCGGCGGCTGCGGCCACCTACAAAGCTACCAACCTCAACCGCAGGCTGGCGGTGTCCAGAAGCATGCCCCATGCTCAGCAGAGTAGGCGGCCTTTCTTGTCTGATTGCTTGTTGTTGTCATGCATTACATGTGCACTGCTTTGTGGTGATCTTTGTGTGCTTGCACCGGCCGGGTTCCATTCACATATGTGTCATATGTGTCATGCAAGCTGGGCTATGTAGCCGCAGCTGATTAGAAAACTGATGGTTTTCTGATCAGTGTAGGATGACAGGCAGTATGACTGTCATCCGGAGCAGATCTGAAAACTGAGGTTTTCTGATCAGTCGGAGGCATAAGAGGCCAGCTACGGACTGAGAGGGCCTCTTGCCGTGTTACTGTGGACTTGTGTGGACTTTCCCACCCGCCCTCCCTTGTGATTCAGGTACGGATGAGGAGAGGCCGCTTTCAGTGCAGGAGCTGCAGGACTTGGAGGACCTGGAGCAGCTGGGCTCTGAGCTGGAGGCCGTGCAGATCCGGCCCGCAGAGGGGCAGTCGGCTCATTAGAGTGTAGGTAGAGGAGACTAGGACCTGTGCCTGTTCAGTGCCGACCGCTGTGATGAGAGGTAGCTATAGTGATCCTTCGGTGGGGGGCTGCGAAGCTACCTCATGCTGCTTCTCATCTAGGCACTGTTCAGTAGGCTTTGCTAGGTGACGGCTTTGCTATTGCTGTCTTGCCTGACTCTGAGCTGGAGCGGGTAATTATGCTTTTTGAGGGTTTCAGCCCTAGCATAGCATTTTAGGTCCATAGTCTGTACTCTTTAGGGTAATGATGTTATTTGCAGGCCTCAGTCCTTTGGCACGAGGGGCGTGTGCCCGCATGCAGAAGGCTGGGGTCAGCAGTCGGGTCGTGGGACCCTGATTCCTGTCTGGCGGGAGTCCTTGGTTGTGGCACTTCTGGATTTGTCGTATTATTATTTTTGTAATTCCACACGCAGTGCACCGGCCGGGTTCCATTCACATATGTGTCATATGTGTCATGCAAGCTGGGCTATGTAGCCGCAGCTGATTAGAAAACCTTCATGACTTCAGAGTTCAGACGACAGACACAGTACTGTATGATGTATGAATGCAATGGAGACTCATCTGTCATCAGCTCATCGCACAGCGACAACGGAGCCCGCCAGGAAAAGAGCATGTGCCGTCCGATTTTCACAATTTTAAGCTTCGTTTGTCAGCCTCCGCAAGATCGAATCCGCCAGAAATCAAATGCCTAGTTGCCTACCCGAAACCCGATCCGGCAGAAATTTCTGGCGGATCTGGCTCTATCACTATGTGTATCATGTCTATCACAAGTGCGGGGTCCAGACTGCCCAGACTTCCCACGCCAGACTCTCCCAGACTCTCCCGACTCCAGACTCGGACTGAGACTCTGACTGGTCCTCTCCGCACGCACAGCTGAACAGCTCTTGCCTCCGCAAACCCTCTTCCTGAGAGGTGCGTCTAACTGGTAGCAGAATACGCTTAGCCCGAAAGAAAGAAAGACCTCAATTGAATCATTCGAGCGCCGGGCACACACATAAATACCACTTTTGGGAGCTAAACTTACGCTTGTATCTTGCTTGCCATCGGCGAAGGTTACAGATACGTTGGACCCTGCGATATGCTTCTCTACGTACGGTTGTATTGTGAGGCGGAAACAAGATTCGTGTTGGTGTAGTCTCCTGGATCTTTCTCTTTCGGGTGGTTACGAGGGATACGTACAGTGCTACGCCTTGGAGGACTAAGAAACTTTCGTTATGTGAGTCGTGCCTGGGGTCGTACAAACTTTTGAAATCTCGAGAGGACTAAGGGTTTTCTCCAGCTGCGGTAAAAGTACACGGAAGCTGCGACATAGGTATCGAACCAGCCTGTATGGCAACCCAGACACTTTTTCCAGCAGCTCCTAGAGTCTGTCGAACGCTATCATTTCAAGGCTCCATCAACGCTTTGACGAGATAGTGACAATGGACGAGGTGGCCTTCTCCTCTCAGCCCTCCGTTGGCACCTCGGAGGGTGAAGCCCCGCCTGAGGAGCACGACGAACCTCCTGATGCGCCCGATGATGACGAGGATGAACTTGGTGTCGAGGCCATTTCCGAGGAGACCGAGACTTTCCTCGAGCTTTCCAAGGACGGACGTTTTGGACGGGTAAAGCCTTCTTTCTTCTGCCTTCGCGCTTCTCTTGTTTTTTGTTTGCCCTGAAACAGACTGTCCTAAATATTTTCGGTGCTTTCCCGCAGTATGATGAGATGCTCGGTCAGGGAGCCTCCAAGGCTGTCTATAAAGGTTTCGATGAGGTGAAGGGGATCGAGGTTGCCTGGAACAAGTCTAAGCTTCCAGGCCTGGAAAACCCAAAAGAGTATGACCGTTTGCGGAAGGAGGTGGAAACTTTGCAAAAGTTGAGGCATCCAAACATCATAAAAATTTACAAGTATTGGGTTGATGAGGGGTGCAGCGAGGTAAACTTTATCACGGAGATCTTCAGCTGTGGGACGATACGACAGTAAGCATTTCGCGCCCTCCTTTATGCAGTCCCGGTCAGCTTTCAAAGCTTTACGGGTGCCTGACAATGCGTTTGTTGGATAGGTATTCTCAAAAACATAAGCATATCGACCTGAAGGTGCTTAAAAACTGGGCGTGGCAAATCCTAGAAGGGCTTGTTTATTTGCACACTCGCGAACCAATAATTATCCATCGAGACCTGAAAAGTGACAACATCTTTATCAACGGTGCCAACGGCGAGGTCAAAATAGCGGACCTTGGTGCTTCTACTATGCTTGACAACAGAACGAGGGGGTGCCAAACAACTATCGGTATGATATGTTGCTTGTGTTTTCTACACCTGGTTGTCCCGTCCGTGTGTCAAGAGGATCTCTGTTTAAATGCTTTTTGTTGCTAACTGCGCAGGAACGCATACGCACATGGCACCGGAGATGTATGGACGCGACTATGATGAAAAGGTTGACATATACGCTTTCGGAATGTGCCTTTTGGAAGTGGTCACTCGAGACAAGCCTTACACAGAGTGCAAAACTTCGGCCCATATAATGAGAAAAGTTCTTCGAGTAAGTCTCGCTCTTGCGTTACCGTTGTCCGTAAGCCTTGATCTTTCCAAAAGGTCATCTTGTAATCTTATGCGTTTGCTGACCTTACTTGTTGGTGCACTTCAGCTGGAACCTCCAGAGGCCCTCGCGAGGGTAAAGAACGAGGAGCTGCGGAACTTCATCACACTATGCATACAGCCGAATCCTGAACTCAGGCCAACTGCGTCGGAGTTATTATTACATAAATTTTTCAAGTTAGAGAAGAAGGGCAAAAAGACGGTGGTATTCGATTTGCATGTGCTGGTGCCTGCTGTAGGTACGGGCATCTTTACCTCGTAGTTGATTTTGTAGCCTAGTTTTTAAATGAATTCGAGTAAACCTGAGTGTTTTCTTGTTTCCTGCGCGCAGGCAACGCCAAGTCGATCGCGTTCACATACAACCCCCTTTCCGACACACCTCAAAGCGTTGCCCGTGAGATGGCCGGAGAGTTCCGTCTTCTTCCTGGTGAAGAAAAAGAAGTACTTGATGCCATAACCATGGAAGTAGATACTGTAATGAATACTCTTCCTTCAAAGGAGCTTATAGAAGACCAGAGCGACGTCCCGTCCACCTCTCGGGCCTCTTCCTCTGAAACTGAGGACACGCACTTGGTGAAAATCTGTTCTGCTCGTCCTCCTGAAGGCCCCACGTGGCTCTCGAGTATATTGGTAGTTGACTCTTTCATGCTTGCCTCTCTTGCTTGGTTGTCTTGGGCTTGGTCTTGGGTCTTGTTGGTTGTCTCAAAAGCTTTCGCTTGTAATATATATGCTAGGTATGACCGGAACTGTTTTCACGGGCTCTTTACATATTGCAGGACTCGACCGTTATTTCAGGCGCTACTTCTGTGGAGGAGGTGAGGATCTTTACTGCAAGGACCTCAGTTGGTGTTTTTTTAAAGTGCTCTAAGCGTTTCCCTGCTGGCACCTGAGTAACTTATCAGATCAGAGTGACTTCTCACTTGCCCCTTGTTTAGTAGGGAGACTTCTGACGTTTTCGCTTGAATTCCCGTCTACCAGTCTTGCTGCACTCTGCAATAAGGGAAGTTTCCATGATGTTGAGGGAGGGGCTTCAACGGCAACACATGGGAAAGTTTCAAGCACATGCTTGGTAGCTGCTGGAATTGTGCATAGTGGGCTTATTTCACTCTCTGTCCACAGTTTCCTTCTTTCTCGCGCCTTTGGACCGTGATATATAGCGAGTGTGCGTGTGAAGTTATGCTGTCTCTCTCTGAAGTCTCATACTATTCTGTTGTATCAGTACTACGACCTCGGTAGGGCTGGTCGTGTGAGGTCATGGAAGTCTTTCTGACGTATGTTTCTCTGGCCGCCTTTCCGCCATTTTACAGTTCTTTTGCTTTGCCCACTTTTGTTCGCGATAAGTGGGTGCCTTCTTATGTCTCGTCATCCCTGCCGCCTTTGAGGTCGTTTTGGGTTCAGAAAAGTTCCTTTGGTAGTTTGTCTTGCGCTTTCTGTGCAGCTTAGTCCATCTACACACTTTTCGTTTCTGAGGGTCTTGTTCTATTTCCGCGTTATGTTGTAACGTTCTAGATAGTTACAAGGCACTTCTCGAAAATCCCACCAGTGGAAGGTGCCCTTGTGTTCAAGCCTTTCAACGTGGACCGACCCTGGTTCAGCTTATTCACCGAAGGGTTTTGTATTGTTTTGGAAATCTTTTCAGAAGGTTCCCGCTGCTAATGATTTAGCCGCGGTAGCTGAAGAGCCCGCCAATTTCCTGACACAGGTATATACTTGTTATGACTCTGCGTCTTCACTCACGGTAGAATCTCTTTCTTGTTTGCTGATGACGCTCTGTTTTCGTTTCAGACCCCTTTCCAGGGTGCTACTGTGCCTGAAGTGAAGGCCACTGAACCGTTTATTGGGACTACGTTACTGGAAGCCCCAGTGTTGTGCCTGTCCTCGGTTTGTCGAATAGAGTAACGTTATTTTCATTGTCTGATGGGAGTGCCGTGTTTGCATGTTTTTCAGCCCACTTCCGAGGTTGCTGCCCTGCCCAAGGTGACGGCCTTTGTACAGCCTGTCGACTTTGTGAAGCAGGTGGCTCCATATGTGTGTATTTGCTTACCTTACGTGAGATCACCCTTTTCTCTTCTTTATGGTTTGTCTCACTGAAGTCTTGCGGTCTGTTCTCACTGCAGATTGCTTCCGAGGCCGTTGCTCCGCCGGAGGTGACAGCTTCTGACAAGGGCGCCGACGTTTTGACCCAGGTATTCCTGTTCTTTGATTTTTGACCACTTGCAACTGCCCACTATTTTTTTTCGACCTTTTGTAACTGGGGGTGTGTTCCATAACTTTCAGATCGTTCCCGAGGTCACTGCACTCCCTGAGCTGGCGGCTCCTGAAGAGGATGACGCCTGTTTGAAGCAGGTGGTCCCCTTGCGGTGTTTCTTTTCTTTGTAACTTTTGGTGCTGTGTTTGTGTTGTTCTTTTTGACTTTTGATGTTCTGACGAACTGCTCCTTTCCGTACTTTTTCCAGACCACTCCCGAGGATATTGCCGTGCCCGAGGCGATGACCTACAAAGAGAGTGTCGTTGGTTTGCAACAGGTAGTCTCTCGCTATTCTTGTTACGTTATGTGGTCGGATCCGAAGATCTATTCTTGAATTTCTGACGTGCCGCTGCGTTCCACTTTCTGTCAGAGTGCTTCCAAGGCTGCCGCTGCGCTCAGGGTTGTCACCTGCGAAGAGGCCTTGATACAGGTACTATCTTAGTTGTGATGCTCTACCTTGTGCAAGTGGGATCGAAGTTACTCCTCTTTTCACTGATGGAGTGGTTGTGTTCGATTGATGTTTCAGAATGCTTCAGACGCGGCAACTCCACCCGAGGTTCTCAACCACGAAAAGACTGTTGACAGTTTATCGCTGGTATTTCACCTACTATACTCTTCTCCTCCCTTCCGTTTATCTTGGTTTTCTTACGAAATATTGCGTTCTGCATATGTTGCAGGTTCCTTCGGAAGCTGTCACTACACCCGAGGTGGTTACCTACGAAGCGGCAGTTGACTACTCTGCGCAGGTGCTTCACTTTTGCTTTGTGCGTGTTAACAGTGAGCTTCCTTCCGAGGCCTCAGATCGTTGTGCTTTACAAAAACAGTTTTGTTGGTCTTTCGATAGTCACATACCGTCAGTCTCTTTTTTCGTTTCGCTCTGTGCAAGAGGGCGCTGCCTCCCTTTTTTCGTTGCGCCCTCTAAGAAGTGCTTTATTCCGCTCCTTGAGATAAGTTTCTGGAATCGTCCGAGGGTCGTTGAGAGGCCCTCTCCGAAAATTTCTAGAAAGTCGAAGGATCTAGTAGCAGGGGTTACCGACGTCAGTTTTTGACGCGGACCCTGGCTATCAGTGCAGAAAGTGAGAAACTCGCTGATTCCGCAGATTTATGCGCCTTAAATTTTGATCCCTGCTACCAGATCGTTCGACTTTCGGTTTTCGGAGAGGACCTCTCAAGGTGCTCGTGTGCTATTCCCCTGGCAAGAGTCAGTTACAGGTGTCTTTTTATGGATGGTAGAAGCTGAAAACATTTTGTGGAAATTAAATGTCTGCGTAGTTCGGTGTTCACTTTTCCAAGGGTGGCGTACTGACTAGCTTGATCAGTAGATACCGTCACTCTCAAGGACCATCTTGAGGACACACCAGCAAACCCATTCCATTTTCCCAGTGAGAGTAGAGCATCCTTGAAATTACAGGAATTCTCTCTTGGTCCACCAGCTATTTTTACAGTACAAGATGCTGTTCAAACCTTGCAGTATGTGGGCTCTTGATTGCCGAAGTACTGTTCTCGACTTTGACGGCTCTCGACTTTAGGACGTTATGCAACGCTGTTCAAACTTGACTGAGATGAGGTGATGAGCCGTTCTCCCATGGGTACGCTGTTTGTGCAGGAATCGGCACTGGTTGCGGTGTCCAATGCTATGCTTTCGCCTTCGGCTTCCAAAAAACTTAAGCAAGCTCTTGGTCACAGCCCGTCCGCGTCCGAGCTGCAGGCGGAAGCGATTGCCAACTCTGAGGGCGATTCGGAGGCTGTGCAAATACCTAAGCGCCGCAAGTCCACTATTCGGCCCCTCACGAATAATGCAAGCACCATAAAGCCGGCGGACTCCGACGAGGAGGACCCCCAGAAGTTTCCTCTGCAGGATTTCGTGCGCCGTTTATCCATCTCAAAGACAGGTCCTGTGAAGGAACCGGACACTAGCGAAGACTCTCTCAGAAACGCTTCCGCAGAGCCTTCAACCCCTGAGAACGGCAGTCAGAGCTCCCCGCCCTTCACCCCTCCAGCTGTCACAGCTATCTCTCATAGCGCGGGGGGCTTTGAGGAGCAGCAGCCTCCTTTTCAAGATAGTGGCGCATTCAACACCAACACCAGCGCCATATCCAAAGAGATTCCGATTTTGAAACCATCGCTTCTTCGCTTTGAGTCACATGAAGAGCCTCGTGTACTTTTGGTGCAGGACGACGTGAGCTTGTCTTCGTCTCCTCCCATGATATCGAGGTTGACCCGGAGGCATAGCTTGGACTCAAAGGCGGCGCTTGGCATAGTGGCGAAAGCGGCCTTGGAGTTTGAGCAGCCTTTGGCTTTGCCCGTGACCAGTCCGCTATTGCTCCCCCAAAAGTGTGGTGTGGTCGAGCCGGATACCCACAGCTCCGACTGGGAGCCTTGGTCAGGTCTCAGTGGCACTGGTCTCCAGCCCGTAACACCAGAACCAAGTGAACCGCATCCGTGTACAGTCAGCCACGTATCTTCTTCCTGTGACGAAGGTGCCGACACTGGAGATCTCGATAGCCACGAGGAGAAGGAGGAGGAGGATGAAATGAAGGAGTTTGAGGAGCAGCTGCTGCGGGAACGGGAAAAGCTGGAGAAAGAGCACAACGAGAAACGGAAGTTGAAGCAGGAGGAGCGGAATCGCAAGAAGCAGGAGCGACAGGCTTCTAGGCCAAGGCTCACATCCGATGGCGTCGCAGTGGTTAAACTTGCTATGGAGTCCAGCTGGCCGTTGGAACCTGACGGCCAGAGCACCTTGAAGCTGGAAAAAATCATTGATGTCGAGGCTTCGTTACCTACGATTGTGATCCACTCCAATCCTTGGCCGCCACCTCTGAAACCGCCAGACGCCTGCGACAGGGAAGACTGTGACGGAGAATCTATGCAAATGGCGGTTTCTCCACAACCGGCTCGGCTTGAAAACAACCCTGTGTCGTACGAGAAGCAGAAACATGTTCGGGAGCGTATGCAGGCGATGCAGGCGAACGCTCTTCAGCAGCTACATCTTGGACCGCAGGGATGTCTTGCTGGAGAGGTTGCCAAAGAAGTGAAGCCGGAGAAGCTGGTGGATGCCTTCAAGCAGCCGGAGAAGACGCCGGATACTGCTAAACTAGCAGAGCCCTCCGAGGTGTTCAAGCCCCCCACCACACAGCCGACGACCAAGACTGGCTGTGCCTTGAGCAATGGCACCGCGTCTGGAGGTCCTCTCGAGAAGAAGTCGTCAATGGCACAGCTGATGGAACTGGAGGCAAAATCTTTGGGAGCCTTTAACAACGGGAACTTGAGAAGCACGTCCAACGGGCAGCCTCTGATGAAGGGCAATGGCTCTTCAAAGGTGAACGGTGTGGCAAATGGGGCATCGGTGAACGGTTTTAACAGTACAGTTCAGGGAGCACTAAATGGTCATTTGACTCCAAATGCCAAGGGAAAACCCAACGGTGTTCTGTTCACAGGTGCCACTACGCAGAATTTATCTTTTGCACACGCCACTGGGATACAAAATGGGGTGCACAAGTCAGTGTTTACCTCTGAAGCTGATGCGAGCGCAGGAGGCCGTACGGCCTCCTTTGGTGTTGGTGTTAGTATGACGCCCAAATCTGGTATCAATGGTCATTGAGACTCTGCCCTCTTGTCAGCGCCTGAAGATTCCACAACGGAGATATCTATGTAATGAATGAGTGCAAACTGGTCTTAATTTTCCTTTGTGCCTTCCCTTGCGGGGTCTTGTGTTGCATGAGATTGTTTCTTCATGTCGTACAGAGTCCTTGTGTGTATCCCAATTACCAATATAACTCTTTCCCAGGTGGTCTCACTGGAGCATATATTCCGACGCACTCTGGTAAGTTGATTTGTATCACCACTATGACATTGTTCAGATCCTTAGATGTTTTAGATTCCCTTTCATATTTCAGCTGCCTCTCTTTCGTTTATATTTCCTTAAGATAATCATAATAGGCTCAGCTGTTCACAATCTTGATCGATTGCAGTGCAAGAATCCAAAGTGCTTCTAGAGTAGTGGTGGTTACTTCACGATGTATTCATGATTAGAATGATCTAAAGAGCTTATCCGACATAAATCACTTATGATATATAGGTGGAGCCCCCCTCGCGAGGGCCCACGCATGGAATGGTGGGTTTACTTATTGAAATGCGCACAGATGAAGTTGAATACCCCACAATACGTAATGCTCAGATTTACAAGTAGAAATGTTCTATTACAAGGTGTTACAACCAAGAATATTCTAGAATTATTCACCAGCATCGATCACTACACGATTGAGCATCAACCCTTGTGCTTTGTGAATGGTCACAGCCCAAGCCAACATTAATGGGAATTGTTGTCGCTGATGCATGGCACCGCCATCATAAATCTGAGAAACCTTCCAGCCGATGGCGACGACGGCATACTTATCCATGTCGACACCTTCTACACGCTCCAAGAAAGAAGGCCCCGAGTACCCATCTTGAGACAAAGTCCGTTTCTTCACCAATAAAAGCACCGCCACCGCAAGCCCTTGAGCGTTGCAGATGATATCATGAACCAATCCCACAGTGCCATTGACCAAATTATGAGCGATGCAAAGGTTCCAGGTGATCATCATACGCGCGCCGATACACATGGGGAGATCGTGGGGAAGCCGCATATCCTCCTCATCCGCTTCCTCCGCAACCTTGCTATTGTTGAGGCTTTGAATGTTAATGAATAATTGAATATTATTGATATATCGTTTGTAAGCATAGGCGTAATATTCCGTAGAAGAATACATTTGCAGTAAAATATGCAGCGCGGTAATCAACGATTCCGCCAAAGAATTCGTATGCAATAATAATAGTAAATAGCTTAAAAAACAATTAATTCTGCTATGATCACAGTGTACATAATACATACAAGTCCGGATAATTTACACGCAAATCATTCAACTAATCTAAAAAAAGCTACCAACACTACACGCGTACCTCGCACCAACTCCCTTGCAGTGTGTTCAACATTCTGAGAAAATAATGTGATTGAACCACTTGCAAGCTTTTTAAAGCTATACACCTTGCTTTCGTGCTCCTTTCCCAAAACTGAGACGAAACCCGTGCGATGACTGTCATCCCTAAGCGTGATACATACTGAATATTCTCCGCCCGTATCCAGGTGCATGTCCAGTTTAGGGAAACAAGTTTTGCTTGCAACAAACTTATTTATGAAGATCTCCTCGAAGTCGATGGAAATATCTTCTGGGATAGCCGCATGCAAAGCGCTGAATGGATTCGGCGCATCCTGATTTGCTGCGGACTGATCCACCTTGGCCAGTGCATCCATTTTCTCACACGCTTGGCCCAAAAGGTCGATACATACTCGGCGCACGACATCAATCAACTGTGAGCGATACAAAGATGGCAACTCTTCACTGACCACGTTGTTGGATTTGCTAAACATAGTGTGGCATCCCACCCCATACGTGGGCGCCTCCTCTTCCTCAAGCATCGGAATATTCACATATTCCACCCGTTCACTCACCGCACGTAAAAAGGCTAATGCAGCCTTGGCACCACCTTTGTCTTTCTTGCTATTGAACTCTGCCTTGACGAAAAGTTGTGTGGTCTTCGATGATCTCAGCCCGCGCCTTAACCCAACATTGGGAGGCACCATGCAATCCATGGCTGAGATCTCAACCGGTGAATCAAACAAGCCAACGTTTTTCGCGGCAATGAACATACCCAACAGCCGAACAATCAAATTATCATACAAATTAGCACTAATATACTGCTGAAATCTGTATAGGCAACCCTGACTGGGAGTCCCGGTCAGGCCCCTATGACAGACTCCTAGGACCAACACTGGACTGCTGACTGATCTATAGGTTCGTGCTGTGACACACGCTGTGTCATAGGTAGGCTAGACTCCGAAACCGTCCGAGACCGTTCCGGGTATATCTAGCTTAGGGTTTATTTATCTTATGTGTTTATCCACACAGTTCGGGAGTTTCTGATATCTAGTGAACTAGGATATTCCAGTAGGTCGTGGCCCCATCCACGCTTTTATTCCACTTGCTGATTTGGCCATGATTGGCTAAACGGCGGCTTGGAGAGGTGGTGCGCGCGGGCGCGTTTGGGTGCGACTAGGATTTATGGTATGAATTGTTTGCGGTGAGCAACTGGGAGTGGCGGCCATGGGGACCGCGCCTCGTTGCGGACTAGTCTTAGCAATGTTCGGATCCAGTTTTGCACCGGCACTGGCCCTGCTGGTTACAATTTTCTGGGCTGGTGTTCGCGACGCCTTCGACTTCGACGACATCTTCGAGTGCCCCTCGCCGCTCCACTCTCTTAGCTCCTCTCCGCTGCTGACCATTACCATTTTCCCGCTACCACACCCAACCGCGCGACTGCGTACCACCTCCCCTCTGGCTTTTCAGAGTATGGGT
The DNA here is from genome assembly GCA_001247695.2 of Cymbomonas tetramitiformis. NCBI lineage: Eukaryota > Viridiplantae > Chlorophyta > Pyramimonadophyceae > Pyramimonadales > Pyramimonadaceae > Cymbomonas > Cymbomonas tetramitiformis. The sequence continues at coordinate 17,049 of LGRX02021744.1, forward strand.
ATGTCGACCCGAGCGAAGAAGTCCCTGAACAGGGACAGTGACATCGACGCCTCACTGAGGCTATTAGACGGGGTTCGGAACAGTCCGACGGTGCGTACGCCAACTGCTCCGACCCCCGCTCCGAATTCCAACGAGGATGCAGACGTGGCGACCAGGAAGTACTTGCAGGAGCAGAGCAAGCTGGTTGACGAAGTCTACAAGGCGCGTCTACACCGCCAGTGGGCCAAGGGTATCCGCGAGGATGTCCTTGGTGACAAAAAGCACCATTTCCGCGGTACGGACGACGCTGGCCTCCTCTCCGAGCTGGTGGTGCAGCTGCGTACGGAGTTTCATTCGGCTGGCTGGAGCTGGCGTCCTTTGACCTCGACGACCCTCTGGCTCGTGTGGTGACCAAGGTCAACGGCTTGCTCTTCGACGTTCTGGCTCTGGTTATCGAGAAGCACAGCAACGCCTACGTCTGGTTGACTGGCACCGACGCCTCGTCTGACCGTGATGGACGGCGAGCCCTGGTGGACATCATCAAGGGCTGTGTACCGGTGGCGCTGCGTGAGTCGCACCAGGAGGAGCACGCCGCGTTGCGTTATCCCGCAGACACTGACCCGCAGCCCATCTTGGCTCGGGAACAGCGTCAGGTGCGGGATAACAAAGCTACGGACTGGACACCCACCGAGGAGACCAGGAAGCTCTCCCTGTACAACCGGTTGGACCCGGTGTTTTACACCGCGGTCAAGGTGCGGTATCCTCTCGCGGCCGATCTCTCGCATGTCTCCTTGGCGTCTCTCCGCTCCCTTGTGGTGGAGATTTATCAGGCTTGGGCGCAGACGGGGGCGGGGAAGGCAGTCTCGGGCAAGAGCGGCATCTCTGCGCAGCTCTCCAGCACCGAGTACGGCGCCCTTCTCAACAAGATCAACGAGCTTCAGGACTTGCTACGGCAGCAACGCGGGACGGACGCGCTGCCGGCGCAGCAGCAGCGCAGCAGCAGCGGCAGCAGCGGCAGCAGCAACAGCGCGGTACGCAGCGGGGATTCCGTGTCGGCACGCACCCGCTGCCTGCAGTCGGTTTCGACCGTGACGACCAGAAGGCGAAGCCCTTTTGCGGGAGGTGCAAGAAGGCGGGAAAAGGTGAGCAGTACCACTTCTACCGCGACTGTCCGTTGGGCGGGCGTCAGCATCCCCCGCACTCGGCCGCGGCGTTCTGCATTCCCATCGACGAGGAGGACGCGGAGGGGGTGCGTGCATTGGCCATGTGTGCCCTGTTCCAGCAGGCGGCGGATGATGGGGCCGAGGCTTTTGCCACTGCGGCATCTACGTACGGGCCGCCTGCGGTACTCTGTGCGGGTGCGGTGGGCGGGATCGACGTGTCCGCTTACGGCTTCACGGTAGAGCCGCAGCAGCCTACTGACGAGCCCGCAGGTGACGACATTCATCAGCGGCTGGACGATCTCGCCGCGGAGGTCCATGCCGCGGCAAACTGCAAGGTGCACTACACCCACGCATCCTTCCCACCACCGGCGGTTCTCGAGCCGCATGCATCGGCTCTGGTGTGCGGCCCCGCGGCAGCGGGGAACATGCCGGAGGAGCAGGTTCCGGCAGGTGGTGCGGCGGCATCGGCATCCGCCGTGCCGGCCCCTGCTATACCTGTCTCGCAGGAGGAGGATGTGAAGCCCGTGCCGCTTCAATCGGCGCGGGTGACTGCCACGACGGACGGTGAGTTCCCTGGGTTCGTTCAGACTGTCAACCACGCCGCCATCGCGCCGGTTGACCTCACCGGCTACGACACCGACGACTACGAGGACTTTGCCGACGGCAGCTTCCGGCTGAAGCCGCGGGGTTCGCCTCCGTCGGCCAATCATGCTTCCGGGCCGCCCGTGGACGAGCAGAGGACCTACGGTTGTGGGAAGCCGCCCTGGGGCTTTCCTGCCACGGTTGGACCGTGGGGAATTCCTTTCCTCCTTTCCCTCGTTCTTTGCATCTCGATCATGGGGGTGGCAGCTGTGCCCGATGCTCAGTCGGCTGCGGGATTGCCTTCGCCTGGTGGTGATCTCGATTGGGAGACTCCGTCAATTTTCTCCACGAATGAATTTGTTGAATCCGTGATCCCGGCTCAGGGTTTCTTTGTGGCTGACAATGTGCCACCGCTTGAGCCGCCTGAGCCCCCTGACCTCTTTCAGGACCTTGCTCAGGCAGATTTGAGTTTCGACATGGCCTTCTTCTACGGTGTGGCTCTACATGAGAGAGGTCCTTTCGGGAACCCTCCCTTCGGGTCCGACTTGATTGAGACCACCGCTGGCTACTTTGGTGCTGTCGATTGACTTCTTGTTCACTCTGGATGCACACCAACATGGTGGTGTGCGGAACTCCGGTGACTTCAACAACTTTTATGGTTTATGCTTTTGCTTTTGACATCTACAAGTTATATTCTGGCTTGCTAGCTCGGTGCTTTTCAGTTGTTTAGCGGGTGCACAATGCCCGTAGGTTTCTGCACCTGTGCTAGCTAGAGGGTTTCCAATTTGTGTTTCAGAATTGCACAGTTGGATTAGCAGTTAGGTTTGTCAACCTGGCTCCTGCCCTAACTTATCTTACATTATCTGACTCTCCTAGACAGTCACCACCCACAGTGCTGGGGTGGTGTGCTGAAATCTGTATAGGCAGCCCTGACTGGGAGTCCCGGTCAGGCCCCTATGACAGACTCCTAGGACCAACACTGGACTGCTGACTGATCTATAGGTTCGTGCTGTGACACACGCTGTGTCACAGGTAGGCTAGACTCCGAAACCGTCCGAGACCGTTCCGGGTATATCTAGCTTAGGGTTTATTTATCTTATGTGTTTATCCACACAGTTCGGGAGTTTCTGATATCTAGTGAACTAGGATATTCCAGTATATACCAAGAAGATCCGATTGCCGGTTCTTGGGTCGAATTATGTTAGGGCTAGATAAGCAAGCCCTCAATATATCATATAAAATACAAGTATACGTTGTGTTGTTGAACGGCAAACACAAGCGTCAGATAATAGCGGGATGAGGTGCAGAACTTCTGTGTGAAGATACTGCCGAAGCACAACGCTTCGCTCATCTATACCATACGTCTCCCATCGCATAGATGGTACCGCCATTGGGTTGTGAACCCGAGACGTTGGTTGAACGACCAGTATCGTTAGAACGAATAGTTCGTTCATACTGCGAATGCGTGTTCCGCACATGCTTAAAGCAAAGATGGTTCTTGTTTGTTACTTCAAGATGTATCTTGCTTTGCCATCTTCGAGTTCGACGTACGAACTCTCGATGACAGAGTCATTCAAGTCTTTCCTTGAATAATGACAGATGATGTGACTTATCATCTGGCGACATGTACAGTCATAGTCGACCGTACTAACGACTGTCATAATAATATATGACACGACTCGACATGACATGACATGACATGGTATGACATGTCTGACAGGTATGACACGTATGACATGTCTGACACATATGTCATCGGTCATGATCCTGTATGGTATGACATGTCTGACAGGTATGACACGTATGAAATGTATGACACATATGTCATCGGTCATGACCCTGACAGATCTCCCCTCTTAAAAGAGTTGTGACCTCACAACGGGCATACCTTTGTATATGTCTATGATGTCTTTGTTGTCGTCGCTTCTTGCTGGTACCAGTCTTCTTACACCGATTTGAGGCGTCCCTCGTGGTGCTTTTAGGTTATTGGGGGGAACTTAATCCACTTTAGTCCCTCACCTTACAGTTCTTAGGCTCTAGCCCCCTTTGAAGTTCGTATCGTATTTCAGAGTGACGTTTCAAGGTTCAATGAATTGCGTTTCGTGATACAGATTGACGCTGGATTACTGATTGATCCACACGTATCGTGCGTCAGAGTAACGATTCAAAGCATCCGAAGTATACGTTACGGATTATTTGCGCTAGCCGTCGTTGCATTGCGAACGATGATCCCACGATTTAACGATTTATAATCGAACGATTCTCGGCCTGATATAATGCACCCAACCCTTCCTCCCCTCCTTAAGCTACTTTGGAGGATCATAGGTGGCAACGGGGAGCCCGTGTTTGTTTCCGGAGTTATTTCACCGGGGGCTTGTTTTATTGCAAACAGAGTGGCCCTGCTTTACGGGATTGGACTTATAATCCTTACCCGGTCTGCTCACTCTTAATATGGTCCAACAGGTGCCAATTCTTCAACCTTAATGCTTAATGAATAGTTAATACTGCCGTCTAATGCTTGGGTCGGAGCGGCCAATGTGATCAGTCTTGCTTTCGAATCTGTAAGTGTGATTCTAAATGAAGTAAATTGAGACCCAGACACTTCAATAACAAAGTTGTCGTTTGGATCTATGTATCTTATGAAATCTGTCGTCGTGTCACTAGGCAATAGTATTTTCGCCCAGATATCAGAACTGATCATTTCGTTATTATTTGTAAAAGTAGAAAGATTGGTTGATTCAATATTGTGTGTTGGTAACGATGTGACCCTAAGGTACAAGGCGTCGTTGGTTTGAATGTTGCAAGGGTATATTGAATCTCTTTGTTCAGGTGATAAATTATTTGAATCAAACAAGTCTAAGAGCTCAGACACTGTCCTCATACCTGCCGTACTGCGGTTAACACGGCCACCGAGTACTTGGTCGGAATCGTTGTATTTGCCTGCTCTGGAAACTGAGGTATTTAAGGCAATGTCTAAAGGAGACCCAGGTATTGCGTTGAAATCACCGCTAACGCTAAATGCTACGAGTTTGATAGTGGGCTGAGCTGGTGTTAATGTTATACGAAATTTGTTTTCGAAATTTTGAACATTTCCGCTTCCGCCATCGTAAGTGACGGTTACTGATTTGATGGTTCCAGCGATGGCCTTCATTAATTCAGTTTCTAACAAAGATGTAATTTGACTTTAACAAAGAGTACAACTTTAGTCGCCCATATCCCGTAATGAATGCAGCAAGTGCTTCATTTGTCGAAAATCTTGTATCGTTGTATACATTTGAATTCTCCGTAAAGTTCATTAATACCATTTCCTCTCCTTCATTTCCTACAAACTCGTACTTGCAATCATACCGTTTGTTACTAATCGTGTTGTAAAATTCTCCGGGTTTATCAATGACCTTCGTCCTTGGTTTGTTTTGTCGTTCACCGAGTTTCCCCCCTAAAGCGACAAGCATCATCTTGCTGACTTTATACATGCCTGGATTGTCTTTGATGTTGGACTTATCGAGAGTCACTTGTTCGTGTTCTTGAAATTGTTGAACTCGATGCTCTAATTCTTCATCGGTTGGTTCTTTGAGTTCCCCGCTTTCGTCATATACATCAATGCCACTTGATTCTGCCTTCAATTTCATGAATGTGTCAATGTAACCCTTGAAGATATTGCGAGACGTGTTTTCCCAATGTGCCACTTCGTAGATCTCTTCTATAACGTATCCCATATTGATGGCTTCGTTGACTTCCGGAGTAATCCATGTGCCGATCATCGGGTACTTTGGAAATACCAACTTATCAATTTTTGGGTCTCTATACGGCAACACACCAATGAGTATGTCCTTGGGTGGTCGTATCTTGCATTTAATAATGCCAAAGAAGTTGTTGATATCGGTGCTTGTAAACTTTCTGATAATCTTTGGATGACCCTCGGGAAACAATTTATATTTCATAACATAAGGGTACTCTGAATTGACATCTATCTTTCTTATGTGCACATCGGTAGACGGTGAAAAGTATGTTCGTACGATCTGAACCCGACCCCCGTGGTAAGCATCTCGATATACAAGTGGTGAAAGATGCTTTTGCCGTTCTAGAAATATGTTTCCTCTGTCCGTCTGGTTGAGTTTCGCCACTTGCTTATCCCAATCACTTTCCCATATGAAGGTAATATTGTACCCGGCACTTTGTAAGTGTCTAATCTCATTTATAGTTTTTTTATTCACTCTTTCAAATGTCAAGCCTGCGTGTCGACCACTTTCATATTAAATGTCGCCTTTGTGAAACACATTCAAATTTCCATGAAACCAATCTCCCAAAAACATAAACACATCTTTGTCTGTTTCGAACCGTCGACCATCGACTGATATACCTAAGTCCTTCAATTTGTAATTTCGATTACCATCCAGGTCACGGTACATTAGAATTCCCTCTTCATTTTCCAAGTAATCGAGCCATTGATTCTCTTTTATTGATGTGTTTTTGGTTTTTGGAGCACACGAGCTGAGGATGGCTACCGTTCTTTCGGGCATATATTTGTTTCTCCACATATTGATAGCCATCTGGGGTTCCGTAAGATAGCTAAATGGATCGAAGTCATTAGAACTGATGTCTAAAAAGATCTCTCTGAATTTTGTCACTGCTTGTCTTAGTATTGCCACATTGGAAGTTCCGTGTTCGACCTTAAAACCATATGTCGATGGCAATTTGTATACCGGTTCTGTCATGAATAAGTTGGAATCAATAAATCGTATACTCTTTATGTTCATGCACATTATATCAGCCCCTGTGTATAAAACACTACCCGGTGCTCTTTTGAGCACATTAATGAAATGTTCAAACAAAATTCTGAAGTGCTCTTGTGCACCTCTATGAGCTATGAATGTGCATTTCTTGTGTTCACATGCCCAATCTGCAAAGTCTTTGATATTCTTGTGATATGTTGGTGTGCTATCATTCAAGTATTGGCTTTCGACACGAGTAACAACTAATTTGTTGCTCTCATCTGCGGTGAGTTCAAAATCAAAGCAAATGATAGTCTCCGGTGATAGAATTGGTCTTGGTTCGACCTTTGTCATGTAGCACTTGTGTTCATAAAGATCGCACACTTGATTGCAATTTAAACAAGCACGGTAGCCACAACGATGTTCTTCGCGAGGATCGAACAATGTGTCACATGTCGTGCATTTGTGTATCCTTGAACATGTCACCAACTTCTTATGCAGGTTATAACAATTTTCATTCATAAACTTTCGATTGCAATCGGTGCAATAATGCCAACATTTATTCCCTTTGCGGTCACGTTCTGCTTTGTCGGCAAATATGCAGGTTTTTGACTTGCATTGTGTGCAATGTGGCTGATATTTATGACAATGGAAAGCCTCGATGTTTGTGATGGGGTCATAATGATGATCATACAAAACAAGATGAAACGAGTCACGTGATAGCTAGTATACTCGTTTGTTTCGGTGAAGTAAGGTGGATAGTATTGCGGGTTATGGCCACCCAATGCTTCGCTCATACCCCAAACATATACGTTTCGTTTATAGTGTTTTTCTAACACATGGATTTCGGTAATCAAGATACCTTCATCCTTCAATTTGTTCGGAAACAAAGTATTCCTTAATCGATTGGTATGTTTTGTAAGACTTCCTTTATCGTGCTTAGCATTTTGCTTTAATTTTTTCCATCTCGACTCAACTTGTTTGTCACTTATTGTTTTGTTATTGACCATTTCCTTTAATTTGCGATGTCTATCTAACAGCTCAAGAGACATTATGCCACAATTAGTTTTCGACTTTACCTCCACTGAACATTGTTTGTTCTTCCGCAATTCTTCAATATTTTTTGGAGCTGGGTTACAATTGGAGCCTTTGCCTTCCGAAGCTCTTGCGACATAATGATCGACTTCTACATCCTTTACATAATCAGCCGCCTTATTTTTAGTAGAACCTTCACCCTTAGGACTTTGCAACATTTCATTAAACTCTTTCAACACTTGTAAACGATTGGATCCCTTAACCCATTTGCTGGTCGTGTCATCCTCGAAAACAGCCCTCATTGCGATTTGCTCTACCGATCCAAACTTTGCATCATGTGTTGGTAACCAAAAGTTCAGACTATTGCCTTTGTCTTCTCCTTTTCCAAGACCCGCACCTTTCGACAAAAAAAGATCAAATGGCACTCTCAGTTTCTCTACATCGGTGTTGTGAATTTTAATGTGTTTCTTTGAACCATCCATCTTATACTTGTCGATTAGAGCTTGTCGTTGTGTTTCTTTGCCGGGCGATTTACCCTTCTTTATCCATTGTTTTCTTGTCACTGTCCCGACTTTCTCCTTCGACTTCCGATAGGCCTTCTTGTATTCATTAATGGCTTTCAATCGATCGTCAGGATTCAGATTTCTTTTCTCTAAGGCATCCCAATCACTTGTTGAAAGTTTGTGTCTAAGCTCCGATTTGGATTTGGATTTTGGTGGCATACTTATATTAGAGTTAGATTTTATTTTTGCACTTGTGTCGACCGAACTTTCCATTTATATATCTAACTAAAAATGCCTTTAAGTGGATTTTTGCATATACTTTTGGTGTGCCAACACATATGCATCGATGTTGTCAGGAAACTTCACACACATATCATGCACTAAGTTGAGTATGTCGATTGGTTTGATTTCATATTTCTCTAAGGTATTGTTTGTGACATTTTTGCCTTGAATGATCTTACGAAGTACTTGCTTTCGTTGAATGTAGTGACGATTTTTTTCGTAATGGATTTTGTAATCCCGTCGGTTTGATTCATCGGGTTTCTTGTAATAAACGTTTCCATTTTTAGACTCAACCTTAAGCAACATTACAAATGTGTCTATAATATATAACGAAGTAATTCTTTAAATCAAACGTTACTACCGCGTGTGCATTTAGGTCGGAGGTCTATGGTCTATGGTTTGTAGCAAAAGTATTACTTACATTTTGATTTGTGTCGTTTCCAATCTTGTTTTTGACATTCTTTAGAGCAATAATATACATTTTCACATCTTGCACATTTTTTAGCTTTTTTACATACAAATTTACAATTATTACATGTCTTTATTTTCATATTAGGAGAACAACCATAATCGTGTTCTAGCCAATCTGATATATTTACATTTAGATATTCAATAACTTTTACCGGAGGTAGTACTCCTCCTTCATTTCCAAGAACACCTTGCTTCCACACATATAATTGCTTAGCATATTGACTTTCTTGAGAAGAAGTAGTCATATTGTACTTTGTCTCGTTTGTTGTACCTTACACATTAGTGGTCTTTATGTGGATTATTTGAAAACTGTTTTAACAAACCATAGACCATAGACCACCGACCTTGTAAGTCTTCCCAATCTGCAGCCGTAAGCTTACGGCGTGCTTCCGATACAATTTATATTTTTGTGACATCATCGCGACTTTTCTTTTGTTTTTTCATTTTGATACGTTTTTCAATATTATCAATAGCTTTACGATAAGTACCAACACCGGTGAATTCTTCCGTAGGTCGTTGAAATACTGAGTCATCGCTGATTGTACCAATACTGCTTTTGTCTAACGGTGCTACCATGATAGGTGCTATCCTACGAGGTTTAGGTGGGAGAGCGGGGTCTTTGATGGGCTGTTGATAAACTGGTTGGCCGCTTGGAGTTCCATGGTCTAAGGCGGTTCTACTTTTGTTTGATGTCTTCTTAACAACCGGACGACCTCGTAAGCTTTTAAGCTTTTCACCTTGTGTCATCTTACCGGGTCTCTTTTTGATTCCGTGTTCGGCTCTATACTCTTGTGCACATTGCTTTAGTTTTGTGATCCAAGCCTCCTTGGTCATTGTTACTTTGTCATAAAGTGAGATTTTATTTTACTATATCGATTTCTATTTATGACAACTTAAGTCAGATCAAGAAATTTATTTCCTTAGGGTATCTTATAATTACTTAATGGCTGTTACCCATAATCCTAAGAACCCGATCAGTCGAGGACTGCTTAGGATCCCACATAGCCTAGCCACCACTTGCAAGCCTATTCCTCAAGTGTAGTGCTGACTAAAGCCCCTGTCTGTTTAAAGTTCCTGCACCGCATTAGAACAATAACCCTGTGCCACTGCGGAGCGGGTAACTGTTTAGCTCTGCCGTCAGCTTCAGGGTTTGGGGCCTCAACACATCTATTCAGACCGAGTTCCTTGCTTTGCAAAAGTGTGCAGCTTGAATAGGAGATAACTTAATAGTGGTAATAGGCTAAAAGGGACGGCGCCCTATAAAAGCCCACTCAACGTTATAATTGAGTCCTTTTTCTTTTCTTTTCTTTTCAATGAACCCATGACGCAAAGTGAGTCTAAAAAATATTTTCTGAGTCTGAAAAGCCAAAAACGCACTGTTACAGGGCCCGATTTCAGATCGCAGACCCCCCTGGACAGTGGGTCGTGGGTCGTGGGTCGACGGTTTCAGATTAAAGTATTTTGTAATCGTTCGATTAAATAATATCGAAGGTCTGTGCGGAATCTGTGTATAATTTCAAATGCTCCTCGGACGCAGGAACGCTTTCGAAGTTATTACGTCATAGAGTTCCAGTGAATTTCGCGTATAAACGCGTCATAGTCTTTTTTAAAGGCATGACCCGCTAAAAAGACTATGACCAGTTTATATAAAAATGTCATAGTCTTTTTTGAAGCAAGGTAACGTAGAAAAGACTATGACCAGTTTATATAAAAATGTCATAGTCTTTTTTGAAGCAAGGTAACGTAGAAAAGACTATGACCAGTTTATATAAAAATGTCATAGTCTTTTTTGAAGCCAGGTAACGTAGAAAAGACTATGACCAGTTTATATAAAAATGTCATAGTCTTTTTTGAAGCCAGGTAACGTAGAAAAGACTATGACCAGTTTATATAAAAATGTCATAGTCTTTTTTGAAGCCAGGTAACGTAGAAAAGACTATGACCAGTTTATATAAAAACGTCATGCCGCACGATTGGCGCGTGACCACAGATGGGCGTTGCTTGGCCGGCTGACTTCTCGTGGCGTCCGGTGGAGGTGTCATCCTGTTGGGAGCTTTGTTGAAGGACTCTGAGAGAATACAAAGTCTTTGGGAAAATGCATTCTTGAAGGGAAAGCAATGGGTTCGGGTTGCTGTCGTACGCGATGACGTTGCTGTCGTGCGGTTGAATAACTGAATGGGGCGTTCAGGGCTAAGTCGCGGCTGATAGGCTGCGGGTAGCGGCTGCGGTTGCTGTGTTGAGGTACTGTTGTCGTGACAGGTTGTATACTGTCGTGCTTGTGGTTTGTATAATTGCTGCTGCGTGACGGGTACTGTTGGGGAGGTAATTGATTGTGAGAAACGGAAGGGGTGGTGGGCGGTGCAGCAGCCGTGCCGCGTATAAACACTCACGTGTTCTTCCGCGGTGTTTGGGGGCTTTCACTTGTGTATAAGGGCGGGACGACGCACGGGGCTCGGCACTTGTGAGCGTATGCGTCCCTCGTGCCGCGATGAGGACGAGGGTTTATATCTGAAGGGTGAAGGGATGGTGATGACGTATCGGGGTGGGCTGACTATGGGAACTGGTGGTGACTGCGTATGAAAACGGGGGATGACTGATTGTGGGAGATGGGGTGACTCAATAGGAAGAATGGATATAATTGAGTGGGGGAAGATGGGTATAACCGAGAGGGGGAAGAGGGGGTGTGACTGAGTGGGGGGAAAAGGGTGTAACTGAGTGGGGGCAAGTGGGTATAACTGCGTGGGGGGACGTAGGTATAACTGAGTGGGGAAACGTGGGTATAACTGAGTGGGGAAACAGGGGAATGACTGATTGTGGGACATGGGGAGACTAAATAAGAAGAATGGATATAACTGAGTGGGGGCCCTACGTTTCTAGATGGGTTCAATACACGTGTTGAACACGTATTGGCGAGGCATATTGGAGGCATATTGAAGACGGTATGCTAATATCTAGATATTGCAATACACGTGTAACATATTGGCCAAACTATTGAACCGCGATCTGCTCGTCGGTCAGGTGCTGCTTCATCTTCGCCCTCAGCGCGTCGTAGGCGCGGGTCTTGATGGTGCCAGCTCGTACATGTCCATGGTCGCTGAAGTCAACCACCCCCAGGTCGTTCACACAGGCCGCGGCTGCACACCGGGCGGCGGCACTGTCGACCACGCCGTCGGGCATCTCGTCCAGCGGCACCTCCTCGATCGTGCGGTGTTCTGCACTATCTGCTCCCTCTCTTACCCCCTGCACCACTGTGGCGTGCGCGTCCTCAAGTTCATGCTCGTTGACCTCGGTGGGTTGCTCTGTTGCATTATTCGGCTCGTTGCCCATGAGCTCCTCCAGCGCCAGGAGGTTCTCGATGTCCTTTGGGAGGTCGATGGCGTGCTGGGATATCAAGATGGCCGCAATCTGCGAGCAAGTGCGCACGGAACTGCGAAGGTTGGACGCCAGCAGGTGAAATTTCCTGCTGAGGACGTTGGGAGGAACGGCTCTGGGCACCTGAGCGGCCTTGTCGAACTCCTACGGCGTCTTGACCTGGAAGCTCTGCATCTTCTGAGTGCTGCCCAGGGCGACTGCGGCCCTGGCCTGGAGACCTGGTGCGTGACTGATGCCAACATCATGACTATCTTCCAGCCCATCATCAGCAGGGCAGTCCTTCTCATTCTCCTCATACTCGGCCTGCTGGTTGAAGTTGGAGTTGTACTCAGTCTCAGCATCGCTGTCCTCTGACTGGGCCTGTGCATTGGCGCCCTTGTCCCCCTTTGGAGGTGTCCCTGTCTGAAGGCCTGTCAACTCTGCAGCGAGCTTCTCCTTGACCTCAGCGCTGGCCGCCACCTGCTGCTGCTGCTGCTGCTGCGGTTGCTTCTGCTTGGCCTCTGGCAGCTTAAGCCACTCCTTCGTGGTGATCCCCATCTTGTGGTTGTCGAAGCGGTGCGGGATGTTGTAAGCACGCATCTGGGCATTCTTGACCTCATTCGGCCACCTCGAGTTCTGCCTGTCCTTGTGGAAGTTCGGAGGCACGCGGGCATCACGGCAACCCGTGTAGCAACGCTCTGGAGTGTGGGGCAAGCGTGTGAAGCACCAATCACACTGGAATTCCTTCGAAGCGTCAGGTGGTGGCACCTTGCCGTAGGTAGGCTTCTGGCGCTCTGCATTGTTCACCTCCCTCGAAGGCTTCTTGGCGTCATCACCACCATGCTGTGTTGGCTCCTTCTTCCTGGGGTCCCTGCGTCTGTCTCCAGTCTTGGGGGCAGAACCAGAGCGCCTCATGGCGGACACTAGTGCGGCCAGGTCAAGCCCCAGCTGCCTGGCCTCGTAGCAAGAGTACACGCAGGTGAGTCTACGAACCAACTCCTGCTGCAGCGTGAGAGCCCAAGACTCCGCATCGTTCTTCAGCTTGTCCTGCACCTCCACGATGACCTCCAGGTCCTCCCATGTGACCTTGTTGGGGGCAGGATGACTGACTCGTAACTGCTCGGACACGCGCTCCCGGTACTCTTTGATGCGCAGACCCTTGATGCACTCCTCGATGTCCTGCCTGACAATGGGGTCCTCCACCATCTTGCCGACGTTGAGCGCTGCCTCCCTGCGGCGACAGCTCTTCACATAAGCGAGGCCGCCCTGCTCGGTGGTCTGCGACTTGGCTATCAACAGGTCCTCCTTCTCCTTGGTGCCCTTCATCAGGAACTTGGCTTCGAGCTCTGCAATGAAAGCCCTCAAGGCCCAAAAA
>LGRX02021754.1:0-11243 GCA_001247695.2 Cymbomonas tetramitiformis
GCACATACAGGTGGCGCTGAGGCGCAGGTGGTGTTATGCCAGCACATACAGGTGGCGCTGAGGCACAGGTGGTGTTATGCCGGCACATACAGGTGGCGGATGCCCGTGAGAAGATGCGGCAGCAGATGCCAGTGCAGGAATTGACGGGGAAGCCCTCGGAGGCGGAGGCGAGCAACGCGGCGGCCTGGCTCGGGGCGCTGCGGCGACGCCTGAACCCGTCCGGGGGGTCCCTCCACAGGGGTGCTACCAGAGAGGAAGACAGCGACCCGGACTCGGCCGAGGCCAGGGCGGAACCGGCCGGGGCCCAGCAGGCCGGCCTGAAGGAGGGAGAGTGGGAGGGCGCCCTGCGGGAGGTGGACGATGCGCTTCTGGCCCCTGTGCAGGAGCTGGTGGCTCATGGAGGGGGCACCCGGACTTCTCATGTTCGCTGCCGGGAGGTGGCGGCGACCCTCGAGCAGGTGGTGCGGGCCGTCACTGAAGCCACCCAGGAGCACTACATCACCAGCACCGAGTACCGCCACCTACTGGTGTGCCCCCTGGTTGCATGCCACGCCAACGCCGTGGCGCTACCCGGGACCTCGGTATCCGCGTTTTCTCTGTGTCTCAGCACAACGGTTGCGCACCCTGATTCCATGGCCGCACCCGGCATTGCCACAGCAAACTGCACCGGATGCTGGGAGAAGCGGAGGCGCCTGCAGATCAGCGACAATGTATCTCTGCGAGATGCCCCGTGTGCACTACCCCTGACCTCCCTCTTCTCGTTCCTCGTTCCCAGTCCCGGCGCCTCCTCTCAGCCATGCTGTGAGAGCGCCGCCCATCACAACGCAACGCAGCGCTCCGGCTCTTCTTGCTACGAGGCTCGCTGTCCCAGCTTCGTTGTCCCCCACCTCCGCCCGGCCCCTGCCAGCTTCGTTGGAGTTCAATGGACCGTGCGAGACGAAGAGCGGCGCCGGCTGAGGACGTGGCAAGTCACGTCGAATGCGTCATGGCTACTTTGCCGAAGTGCAGCAGGCGTGGTCTGACGGTGGGGTTGGCGAGTGATCGGATACAGGGTGGACTGGCAGAAGCACGCCGGAGGCGTCGCGAGCTTGAGGTGGAGCTGGAGGCGGCCATGGGGGGCTCTCACCAGGAGCGGCTCCGGTGCAAGGAGATCCACGAGGACCTGCTGATGTGCGCACCTGCACCCATCCCGCTCGGGTCATCGCATAGGCGTCTCTGGGATGCTTCCGTTGCTGGTGTGCCGCTGCGCTCCGCCCCGGAAGCCGAAGGCGCACATCCGCCAACTGGCCATGGTGCCGGCTACCCTGCCTCCTGCGGGGGCACTCTCGTCTGCGAGGTTGCTCGGGGAAGACTGTGCGAGACGGGAGTAAGGAACATCGCGGATGATCTGCTGATAGCGTACCCATCTGCTCTCCTCAATCACTATTTGTGATCTACCATCTCGGCTGCTAGCCATCGAGGTCACCCAGGACCGCACAGTGCCCAGCCTGGTGGGGTAGACGCAGATGTGAAGGCCGTGGGCAAAAGCCGGGTGGGCCGCCTTGTGGCCTCGTGGTAGGCCTGCTCCCCTTGACCTACTGGGATCAGTGAGTGGTGCTCAAGAAGAGCCGGCAGGAACCTGGAGCCCTTGATTGCGGCGGGATCGAACGGTGGGGAACCTGGAGCCCTTGATTGCGGCGGGATCAAACGGTGATGTGAGCAGCACGATGGAAGGATCTAGTGCGAGGTGGCCACACCTCGGTAGAGTTGCCCGTCTGGGACTGCCATGACAAGGGTGACAGTGCGGAGTCCTTCCTGGGAAACACTTCAGCCCCGTGGCAGGAAGGTGAAAGCGAATGCGGCTCGGGAGGGAGCGACATAATGTTGGGCTTGGCAAGCTGGCCCCCGCCCCGTGCCAGCCCCCCCCGAGTGCCTCAACAGCCGATGCACGAGATGCTGGATGGGGATTGAGTAACGAGATGGAGTTGGGGAGTGGGGGGAGTGGGGAGGGTGGACGAGCGCAGGGTGGACGAGCGCATTATGGTGGCTAACAGGGAGATGATGGCGGCCCTCGACCGCTGCCGCGCCCAGGGTGCCCTGCAGCACTTGCCACCTCCAGGGGGGGCGAACCCGAGCCTGCGGCTGGCGGAGGACGTGGCCACGGAGGTGCAGGCGCAAGGAGCGGTGTGGGTCGCGGAGTACAATACCTCCGGCCAAGCCGTGGGCGAAGGCCTCTCCAGGCTGTTGGAGGTTTGGGCGTCGTTGCACCCGAGCCTGTGATGCTTTCAGGCTGAGCGAGCGGCTATTCGTCCTTCCGCTTCCTTTGCCGGGTATAACTGGCATGCTGCAGGCTCTGTGAGATCCAACGGCGTAGAGAGCGGAGTGATGGGGCGGGAGCTAGCATGCAAGCGATGCGGTGATGACTGGGGAGTCGTGTGAGGCGAAGAACACTTCGGGTGGGTGTTGAATGGCCATACAAGGACCATTGATCTGGGATGGGGATCACACGGCCAGAGAGGGAGTGCGAGGGGCTGGTCATGTACGGAAGTGGTGAAGATCGAGTGGCCATGCAAAGATCAAGGTGAAGATTTGAGCGTGGGGGTTTGTCGGAGGGCCGCGATGGCATCACAGGACCGCAAGCAGCGGGAGAAGGTATACTGGATGTCAGAAGAGGGCTTCCAGGCGCAGGTGCTGCCCACCTTTGCCAGCACAAAGCCGTTCGCGCAGCTCCGCAGAGACTGCCACTTCCGGCACCCACCACTCAGGCAGCCGCCTTCCGGCTCGTGCTCGCGCCCGAGCATCAGCGCCTGCGCGTGACAGCGCCTGCGCGTACTGTTGGAGGGCTGGGGCGGATTCATCAGCCAGCTGGCGGGCGACTGGAGACGGTGGGGGCAGGTGGCGGAGTACGAAGGCTATCTGGCGGAGGGGGGCGGGCAAGCGGAGGAGGCCGCGGTCGCGCTGCAGATCTTGGTTGCCGAGGAGCTTCAGCGGGAAGCTGACCTGCGAGCGCGGCGCCACGTCAGTCCTATCCCTGACCCTCGGCGGCCTTAGATATGCCGTCACTCCCCAGGCCCCACCACCGTATCTGCCGAACCACCGACAAGACCACTCAGCGACCGAAAAGGAATCTGAGAAGTGATCCGCGCAGTGAGTGCCACCTGTCATTGGATCTGCCGTGCACCACAGTCAGCGTTGGTCCTGAGGTCGTCCGGTTGGCCTGCGGGGCGGCTGTGATCAGAGCCACTACCAGGCCTGCCAGCACTTCATGCTCGAAACAGCCATCTGCGAAGCCATCAACGGTCCCTCCCCCCCCCTCCGACCCCAGCCCCCAACCAGCCCCTATCATGTAACGCGGGCGGTCAAGGAGAGCACCTCGAGGTGACCGCACCCCTCAGGGGGAACCGGGTGGCAGGCCCCCTATGCATTCTCTGGGCTCTGCGCGCCCCCTCTCTGAGCGGAGCGGGCCTGCTGACGGGAGGTGTGGGTACGCAAGGGGCGCATGGGGTTCTGAAGGTGGACGGTTTACGGAGGTTCGCAGGAGAGGAAGGGGAGCTCGTGGATCAGATGGAGGCCTCTGAGGCCCGCTATAAGCGTGAGTGCCCTGCTGCTGTCAATCCCCCCCCACTCACCCTCCCTTCCCCCTCAATTTGCCCTGCCTGCTCCAATCTGCCCTTAACCCCCCCTACGCATAGGGACAACACCTCGACTCAGATCATCGCATGCTCAGACCTCAGCTGGCAGAATCAGTCCCGGCACCCCCAGCTGGAGGCTGCAGTTGTATGGTTCCCGCCGGTAAGAATCGAGCATTTTGGGGCAGATTCTCATGTAATGCCATCCTGTCCAATCACCCTTCACCAAGAGAATCGCCGTGTCCACCCCACAAAACCGCACCTTGGGCACCCGATCAGAAAACCCGAACCATCTCCCTTGCACGGTTGCCACCCCGAAAGCAAACGTCTGATGGGCGCTATGGGGGGCCCGCTGTGTGTCAGAGAGTGCTGCAGCGGTGCAGGCAGCAGATGCTGGAAGCTGCAAGCTCACGGCAAAAGGCCGGGTTTCGCGTCAGGTCGCACCGCCCCCCTTGGTGTTTGCTACAGTGCCGCCTCCTGGCTTCCCATAAAGGGCAGCCGGGGTCTTCAGGCACAACACTCCAGAGCTCGAGCCCACACACGACCGTCACGCAGCACCTGCCCTGACACATGGGTTTTCCGTGAAGCACCTCCTTCGCAACTGCAGTGAGGGAATTCAACATTTATGGCGTGGGCGCGCCTGAGGGGGGGGCTAGAGCATGCTGACGAGAGTTGTGAGCGCGCGGAGGAGGAGCAGCACAAGCTTGCGGAGCTGTACTTCTCCGACTTTGAAGCAGCATACGCTCAAGTGGCGGACCAGTGGTGGCGGCAGCAGACCCAGCTGCAGGTCCGCAGGGAGCAAGTGGCCTCCCTCTCCAGGTGGGCCTGCCTTCTCAAAGCCCGCCCTCGTGTGCCACCCACTCTGTTGGATCTTGACGTTTTCCAGGAGCCCGATCTGACTGCTCCAGGAGCTCAGTTTTGCCCCTTGCCAGCGCGCCGCATGTGCAGATGAGAGTCCACGGGGAGCACCGGGAACGGCGACGGGGTCTCCCTTGATGAGAGGGGCGTTCGCGAACCGGGGTGGTGGGCGAGGAGGCTGCAGAGAGCTGGGGCCAGCGGTGGAGCTGTGCGACTACGAGGCCGTGGAGGAGATCAAGCTGCAGCTGGAGCGGCATCGCAAAGCGCTTAAGGTGTGTGCCGCCTCCTGTCCCGCGGTAGCGCACCCAGCCCCACGCCTGTGCCCCAGAGATGACGTCTTTGCCCAGCCCCACGCCTGTGCCCCAGAGATGACGTCTTTGCCGAGGCGGGCTGGCCTGTGCCCCAGAGATGGCGTACCCAGCCCCACGCTTGTGCTCCAGAGATGGCGTCTTTGCCGAGGCGGGCTGGCCTGGGGCCGCAGCATGCCATGCTAGGCTGAAATCAGGCCGGACAGATTTGCAGGCACAAGGTATCGACAACATTGAAAGCGCGTCAGAATTGCTCAGTTGTCACTGCCAGTTGTCGCTGCGTGTGCGCTGTGGAGATTCGGCGATTCCTCTCTGCGGCGCCCCTGGGCAGCCGGGAAGGCCCGTCGCCTGCTCCCCGCGTTTCCATCCCGAGCGTCGCGGACCCCACTAGGCATGGGCCACCTTCCGGACACCGCTGCTCCTCAATGCGCACGGGGACGGGCATGCCGAGCAGTGGGCGTGGAGATTCTCCTTCACACACGGTGTCATGTACTAGCAGCACCGTCCATTGTTCGAACGCCAGTTGATGACCGTTGATGATCGTGCGCGCCACCTCTTCATGAATGCAGGAGAGGGAGGAGAGCGCGGGTGCACTGCTCAAGCGTGCTCACGCCATGGACTGCCGAGCCTTCCATGACACCTGCGTCCTCCTGGGTCAGTTTGGCATACCCTTCCCACCCTCGTCCTCCGAAGGCACGCCGTCAGGTTGCCTCACCTCGCATCATGGGTCAGCCTGTTCCATAGTGAGCTTGGGCAGAAGCATATCCGAGTCCCCAGCGATGGCCATTGTGCCATTGATACCTCGAATCTTGCCGGGAGCTGTTCCGGGCGCTGGTAACCATTGCAGTTTACAGCTGGGTTCAATAGATACTTAATTTGGTGTGTCGAGGCATGTTGTACAAGCTTGTATATGCATTAAGCTTGCCTCTCACCGGGTAGTGCCTCTCAGTTTCTCAGAGGGTGGTGCGCTGATATGTGTATGCCGCATCAACAGCTCAATCACCTACCATGTGTTTTTGCCCATACCGCGTGTGGGCAACGGGCACGCCATTACTGATGGAGAGATGATTGGAAGGGGATTGGAGGGTATGCCGGATCTGGCGCGCAGGCCGGCCTCATCCTAGGGAGGACATCAATCAATCCGTGATGGAGGAGGTGAAGCGGCACTATGAGCGCCATGCCGGGGGGCGAGCATTGACACAGCCCGACGATGCAGAGCTCCGAGTGCTGCTGATACCCCTGTTCCACGCGGCGGAGTATGGCGGAGGTTCCCTGGGCACGACGCCTGCAGGCGCCCCCTCACAAGGTGCCGACAACGTGGTGCTCGTTGAGACGGAAGCAGATTGTGAGTCACCTGGTCTGACGGAGGAAGACAGCGATTCGGCGTTGTCGGTGGTTGTGCAGCCACAGCACACAATCCCCCCTGGTGAGCAGCCCGTGGAACTATCCACAGTGACGCCTTGCATGTTGTCACAAAAGACACACTGCCACGCCTGCCAAGGTAGTTCCACAACTTGGAAATTCGAACGGCCTTCGGCGCGGCCAAGCGCACGCAGAATGCCCGGAGGAAGCCACGTGGGCTGGGCTGCACAGATAGCACCTTAACAGTGTTCGATTCCTCAGGTGCGATGGATGCTCCGATGCGGGTCGGATCAATTTAGTCCATGCGAGCATGATTAAACTAAAATCGATAACACACTGATGAAGCGCACAACTTGACACCTTGTGCACATTCCTACCTCATATCTTGCCCCCTTCTAACAAGAATTTGTTCATGGGGATAAGGTTGTGGCAACTGCCAAAGCGTTATGAGTTGATTCACTGCGCTCGCTCGGCATGCATGCCCAGAAGCGAGTACAAGCAGGGAGCACTGAGCTTCGATGACGAGCGTCTGTCAATAGTCTCAAATATCCTTGATGCTTGGGGGCGAGGATGCAGGTTGGGAAACTGAAAGTGTCTCCAGCGATGAATCTTTAGAATCCCCTCACGAAAGCGATGTTTTTGCGGTCACGCAAATCGGACAAGCAGTAGAGCAGGAATGATGGCTCGTGGTATCTCGTAACTCTCCTCAACGTGTTGAATTCGACCGCTTATGGAAACGAGCTGCCACCCTTTCGTGGTTTCGAGCCCAAACACCGGTTGGAGACAAGCCCTAGAGGAGCTGAAATGCCGTGGTTCAAATGGGCGCGCTGTGAATGACGTGTGCCCACAGGCAGCCGCCCCTCCCGAAACTTCTAACAGACCGGCAGCACGACGACCCTTCACATAACACCCATCATGCGCCCCGCCGCGAGCTCAAACACCAGCCGCGCCAAGAAGCATGCAAGGGGTTGAGGTTGCCAAAAGTCGCATATGCCATGGAGTTGGTAGATCACTTGGATGCCATCCGCAGGCAAACGGATGTGGAGTATCGGATGACGCATAACGGGAGAAGGAAGAGGAAGGTCAGCACATTGAATGCTAACAGGTTGACTGGATGAGGAGGGCACTGTGGATGGGATCTAATAGACGCATGTAGCGACCTTCTGTAGATGGCGCCGAGTAGGAATCTACCATATATGATAATGATGATATAATATTTTTGGATGGTAGATGAGATCGACAAGCTGAATATGGATACCCTTACCACAGTTAATTAGTGTACATGTGGTTGTGTGTGCAACTGTATATAGATATTTTGATGGAGACCGTAATAGCGACAAGCACTAGATCTCCAATATGAATTTATATTCAGGAGATCAACTCTGAATATATAATGTACACGTCGCTCTCAAATGGTATAGTTGGTAAGGCGTGCGACTATGAACCTTGAGGTCTCGTGTTCGAGCCTCGCCCTGGGCTCAAGCGTCGAGTTTGAAGCGACGTATAAATTATATATTCAGAGTTGATCGCCTGAATATATACGTTGTATTTATATTGGAGATCTGGTGCTGGTCGCTGTTACGATCTCCATCATATTTTTAGAACTGTTGTAACACTTTGCTTGGAAAAAATAGACGAGGGAGTGTTGTCGAGTGTGACCTAGGGAAATCTAGTCAGGAATATTTTTGCCGCGCGGGTTTGTATCGATGATATGATATGAATATACGATAATATTGTATGATATCACTCCAAAAGCACCATCACGTCACATACAAATGTATCGACACGACACCGTACATCAGAGGCATCCAGGATCACCCGCACCGCGTGACAAACACGACGCTTATCCTAGCTGCGACGGGGCCTACAAGACTTGTGGAATGCGGCACACAATCATGTGATTAACATATGATGCACGTGCGAAATATACCCATACATCGAAGTGCGCACCATGTAGAAATGCAATTATCAGCCCACGTCGCACACCGCAATATGAGATGCTTCTCCGCAACCTTCAGTTTCCTGCACAACGACTATCTAGGCTATACAATAATCCTTGAACGGAAGCTTGGACCTTTTTTTGTCAAGGGTTTAAAAAAATGCGTGTCTACTAGCGGAATTGAAATGATACAAATTCCACTCATACCGCACATTATTTAAGTATCTGGTGATGACTAATGAGCATTTCATCACAGCTTCCTAGGAGTGTGGGTATATCATCACAGGAAGACATTTCTGTCTCGATATTTGAAAAAATATACAAACGTGATTTCTGGGAAGATTTGAAAAATGGCACGTGTACCCTACTAGTCGGGGAGGATTTTGTATGTTGATGGGCCGTTCACCTGTAAAGAGACAAATAATAATGATATAGTAACAATACTGATAAACCCAAGGTGTTTATTAATGTGCCTTGGAATTAAGAATAACCCAATGCCATGTGATAACACCCCATGATCAGTCATCATACAGGTTGGCCCGCTAAAACTACTACATTGATGGGAACCCCAATTATTCCCCATTCGTCGGACGAAAAACGTGCAAGGCGGGTAGCTTGTGTAGAATCGCGTGGAGGCGCCATGACTCCGTACCATTGGGGAAAATTATACGGGTTCTCTTTGATCACTCTTCACTGTCCACGTGTCACAGTCTGGGGATCACATATCCGTCGCTCACACCATACTACGCCACCACCATCTCTCATCGTCATCAATAAGCCGATATAGCTCAGTGGATAGAGCGCACGACTAGTGACAGTGAGGTCTCGGGCTCGAACCCGGTCTCGGCATCTTTTCCCTCGAGTCGATTGGATTTGTGATTCCCATGAGGTTATGGGCCCACCACGCTTCCACTGCGCTGCGCAGGCGTGATGCCGGCAGTCGGTTGTGCGGTTGTGCCACGTGGTCTCCTCTATCTCTTCCGTCGGACGAAAAACGTGCAAGGCGGGTAGCTTGTGTAGAATCGCGTAGAGGCGCCATGACTCCGTACGGTTGAGGTGGACACTTCAGAGTGAGGTTGTGTGACGGGAACCCCAATTATTCCCCATTCGTCGGACGAAAAACGTGCAAGGCGGGTAGCTTGTGTAGAATCGCGTAGAGGCGCCATGACTCCGTACGATTGGGGAAAATTATACGGGTTCTCTTTGATCACTCTTCACTGTCCACGTGTCACAATCTGGGGATCACATATCCGTCGCTCACACAATACTACGCCACCACCATCTCTCATCGTCATCAATAAGCCGATATAGCTCAGTGGATAGAGCGCACGACTAGTGACAGTGAGGTCTCGGGCTCGAACCCGGTCTCGGCATCTTTTCCCCGAGTCGATTGGATTTGTGATTCCCATGATACATCCGAAATCGGGCCATATCACATCATGGCGTTAAGCCATCAGAAATTTCTCCCATAAGTTGCATGCGCAGCTCGAGTAGATATATTGACATGAAATGGTTCCCGACAGGGAACCGACTTTGGGAGCGACGGAGCGATGGGGCGGGGGGAAGAGATTATTTCCCCAAAATCGCCGCCCTCCGACATCATACATATAATGGACAGCCCCCTCCGCCACCCTTATTTTTTTATCGGATTGTCCATGCCCGATTTGGGTGCCACTTGTCACTGGAGATGCACAAGGTTGTCAATAAGATAATAAACTGACTGATAATCAGACTGATCGGCCTGATCTGATCTGATACCTCTGATTCGTCTGATCGTGGGAGGCACGGGAACACATGGGTGCCTGAAGGGACTGTTTTGGGGACATTTTGGACAATTTTTACCCATATTGAAACGCCACATCGGATATTTTACATCGGCATAGTCAATATTATTTCTGGCCTGGATTTCATCGATTTGTCGTGAGAAAAAAACAAGCCGTAGGGCCAACACCGCACGCGCCGCATATCCCGTTATCATATCAAGGGTGTTATGACATACGAGGCTCTATTGGAGCCACATATATGGTATATCGCATGATTCTTCGCTCTCTACAATTCGGCGCATGGTAACCAACAAATTCATCGATAAAATATTGGCGGTTCTCCATAAGTTATCGACGATTATCGATTAAAATCGCATAATGTCGATACTTATCATTAAAACATGAAGGTATCGACACACATCGATAATTTATCGACCATTGTGGGCTGTAAGGACACACTCGAAAGCATGTTCGCGAAAAGCACTCAGAATCGTGTCGATATATCATTGACACTTGTCGACGATTTATCGTTATATGTCGACTTATAAATACGTTTATCGGTAAACATCGATATCGTATCGACAAACTACGAAATTTTATCGACACATGTCAAATTTATCGACAACATCGATATATCATCGATCGACATCGATAATTTATCGAAGTAGTCCCCTTACCAACGAATGCATATTCCATTTCGTTACGGTATTACTCGACATATTATCGATTAGTGCACGTATCATACCGGGAAATGGTGTCGAACGGCGGTCTGACTACTATGATTACGGTATCGCCTATATGATTTTCATATGAATATGATTTTAATCCGATTTTGGGGAGTTCGTGTCCGCCCTTATTTACCGCGTGTTCCTCGTAGGGTTGAAGTGATGCATCAAAGCATTCATATTCGAGTGACGAGCTCATCCACCGTTCCCCGCTCAAACTTGCTTGGGACATCCCCCCCGCGGCTTCATAAACGAAAATGGTGATGTATATCGTTTGATGGCCGAGAACGGCATAAGATACACACACATATATACGTGTGTTTTAATATCGATTTCGTTACTACCCGTCTGATTTTCGTCTGATTCTGATATGATTCTGATAATATGATTCTGATATTATTCTGATCTGATCTGATCTGATCCGATCTGATCTGATTCTGATTATGTATGATTGACAACCTTGGAGATGCACCGTAATCATTTCCGATTTACTGGATGCTCCCCGAATTAATTAGAAATTTGTGTGAAGTTTTGCGTTACATGCGGTGACGTGTGCGTGGGGGGTGACACTTTGACAGGATGTTGTGTAGGCCAGACCGCGCGCTTCCAGGCATATTTCAGGGTTGCGTGTGCAAGGTCTTTCGGTCTTGTCAACAATTATCGATAAAGTCCTATGGGCA
>LGRX02021757.1:0-18733 GCA_001247695.2 Cymbomonas tetramitiformis
GGACTCGAGTCAGCTTGGGCTGCAGGCACCCCAGGTGATAGCCAGGCACCCCAGGTGATAGCCTTGATTGCAGTCGTCGCAAAGAAGAATGCTGGCGGGGCGATCGGCCTTCTTGCACACTTGACAACGTGCATCTTCGTTGTCATCCAGGCTGTAGGTGATGGTAGGGTCGATGTCGGGCAAATGGCAAATGGCTATCTGCGAGCAGTGCGCGTTACACGTGCTGCCGCATCGGCCTTGCAGTACGGCGGTGCCATCGTCTGGTAGCTCTTTGATTTGAAGTATAGGGTCGCGCGTGTGGAGCTGTAGGCCGTGATTCACGCTGCGCTTCAGGAATACGAAATCACCCACACGGAAGTTGAACTGTTTGGGAAGGTACTTTCCTGAGCGCACTTGTGCGTATCGCTCGGTCTGGCGGTGTTGGGCTATGGCGATGTTGCTGCCGGCCATGATGGTGGCCCTTTTGACGTACTCGGCGCGTTCGAGGTGACTGGCCGCCATGATAGCGGCTGCATCCATGCAGGCATCCAGTGGCTGGCTGAGGCGCTCCTTGATGGCCGGCGGCAGCGTCGGGCGCTGGGCGTACACGAGCTCGTATGGTGCTAGGCGTGTGGACTCCTGCGGCGTGGCGTTGTATCCCAGCATGATCCACGGCAGGAATGAGTCCCATCGGTCGATGGACCCGGCCTGCTTGCACGCCTTGGTGAGGGCGGCCTTGGTCATCTGGACGACGCGCTCGCTGAGGCCGTTGCTCTGGGGGTGGGACTGCGAAGTGGTGCGGTGGTCGATCAGATTGTCCCTGAACAGCAGGGAACATATCAACCCCCTATGGCCGGTCTGTGGCCAGGGAAGATATCTTCCGTTGAGCTGGTACGGCCCCAAATCAAAAATTCTTTCGGCCCGTCTTCGGCCCGCCCGGTCCGAACTACAAAATGCCCGCCGCAGGCGCGAAAATTTTAATCTTAAGTATGGGAAAATGCAAAAATCGCAAAAATTTCATCAAATTTTTAGAAATTTGCGCCAAATTGGTTCGGCCCCAAAGCAATTTCTCTTTCGGTCCCTCTTCGGCCCGGGCCTCATTTTGGCGACTCAGTTCGGCCCGGGGCCGGCCAATCGGGGTAAGATATCTTCCCTGTCTGTGGCCGTACGATGAGGGTTGTGGCCGAGGTTTGGCCGAGTGTGATTTTGCTTGTTGGCCGAGACGAATTATGTAAAATTTTGAAAATTAACCCGAAAATTTTCGGTTTTTATGATATTGTCATACTTAAAATTAAAATTTTGCGCCTGCGGCGGGCAATTTTAGATTTTGGCCGGGATGACCGAAACTTGGCCGATGGAAATCTTGAGTGTTGGCCGTACGACATACAAGTTTGATATGTTCCCTGCTGAGCAGCTGGGCGAACTCCTTTTCCCACTCGCCGCCGTTGTCAGTCACCACCTCTGCTGGGCATCCGAACCTGGCGATTACGTGAAGGGCGAATGCCTGGGCGGTCTCCGCTGGTTCTTTGGTGTGCAGTGGGATGAGGCAGACGTATTTGGTGAAGTGCTCCACGACTACCATGACATACTGGTAGTTATTTTTGGCTTTGCGCGGCATTTTCGCCAGATCGGTGGAGAATCGATAGTACATGCCTTTGACCTCCAGTGGGTTCAGGTGGGGGGCGTGCTTGTCGAAGTTGGCGCGGTAACGGGTGCAGGCGTCGCACTTGCTCACGACGTCGGTGCATGTGTCGTGTAGCTTGGGCCAGTAAAATGCGTCTCTCACCATGGCTGCGGTGCGTCGGCGGCCAAAGTGCCCGCACCTTTCATGCATTTGCTGAACGATGCGGCGTCGCTGGTCCACTGGTGGCACTGGTCGCCTTGCCCCGTTGGGCAGGACGCGGATCAAGGTTTCCCCCTCGAGCGCGTAGTGTCGTGCTCGTGTGCTGGCAGCCGGGTGAAGGGCGGGGTCGCCGTGGCGGTCGCCTTTCAGCCACCGCAGCATTGCCTCGTCGTCGTAGGGCTCGACCGCCTCGCGCGCCCCGGCTGCAGCGCTGAGGGCTCGGGCGACTTTCTCGCTGGGGATGCTGAGGTGAGGGGTGAGGCCTTGGTAAGCGTTCTGAGCGCTTGTGTGGAGTGCGGGTGTGGGGCCACTGGCGGGCACGAACTGCATGGGGTGCTAAGGGAGGTGGTCGAGTCGTGCATTGCGGGGGCGTCCTCGCTTGGCGTAGCGCCTAGCCCGGTTTTGTCGTGGGGTCGCTGACCGCTGCACTCTGGCGGTGCCTGATGTGCTGCCCTTATTAGCGAGGCTGTGGCGCCAGGCCCGTACAGCTGCCACAGCTCGGATGTCTCCAACCGTGCTGCCCGCTTGATGGCGCTGAGCGTCGCGGCCCATTGGGTCACGATAGCTTCCGGTGGGTCCACGGGTAGCTCCTCTCTCCAGTCACAGTGGTAGGTGGAGACCCTGGGCGTGGCATGTTCGGCGATTGAGTGCCTTGAATCGACTTGTACCCGCGGGGCTTCTGCTCGGTTGAGCAGGTAGCACACGGCCAGAATGCGGGATACGCAGCGGACGTCGAAGGCCCTGCCCAGCATCTCACCTCGCTCGCGTGCCGAGACGCCGGGTCCTTGAGTGGCACCGGTCTGGAACCCCATAGCGCGCTCCTTCTCCCCGGGCGTGGGCGGGCCCCACTGCTGTGTGGCGTGGTCCCAGACAGTGCCCTTCCTGCCGTCCCTGAACTGGTAAGAGTCGGGGAAGGACATCATGGTAGGCCACGCCCTCATGGGCTCTCCACGCACGTTGCAGGGGTACAGTAGTGGCCGGAGGCGGTGTCGTCTGCGGCGTCTTGTTCGGTGCGGCCGGGGTCCAGGATGTCCCGCACGAGGCGGCTGGGATCTCGCTCCACGGTGTCCAACACGGATTGTGCGTCAACGTATCCGGCCATGTTTGTCCAATAGTTCCGTAGGCGGCGGTGTGCGCGCGCCCCCATGCGCGCTGCGTCGACGGTGATGGGCATGCCGATCATGGAGCACATGAGGGGATGCATAATGTTGCGGACTTCGTGGCTGTTGAAGTTGTGCTGCGCCGCGACGCACTATTGCATAATTTGTACTGTATGTGATTAATATTCCAATTTGTATTCCTTTGTGCCTAGCTAGTTAAATTACTACAGTAATGGTATTGAAGATGCTCGAGTGTTCCTTGCCTATCTTATGTGGCGTTTTTCGCATAGCATACTTTTGCAATGCATCTACACAAGTTTGGAGCACGTATATAATATATTGTAGCATGTCTCCAACACATGGGATAATATCATGAACACTATTGTAGTATATTGCAACATATCTGTGGTACATGTGTAATAGGAACCATATTATTCTGGGAACAAAATTTGATTGTTTCCGGAACCATTAACTTTTGATTTTCCCCGTAACAATGAATTTTGGCTACGGGAAAGCATATCGTTCAGGGTTTAGTGTTAGATTTTTAGGGTGCCTGGCTACTGGATAAACCTCATAAACTCTCATTAAACCCTAAATATGTTTGTCCGTAGCCAATGTCCGTTGTTACGGGGAAAATCAAAAGTTAATTGTTCCGGAAACAATCAAAATTTGCTCCCGGAAAAAATAAAACCTTATTGTGTAATATATCGAACTTCGATGTGCAACACATATGCAATATGTCCGCAGTATATATCAAATATGTTGAACTTTATTATATAATACACCTGCAACATGTATTCAACATGCTTGGGATATGCTTATGTACTACCCTTCAATATACCTCCAATCGGGAGGGCTCAAGTTAATATGTGTTCGACATCATATGGAACTCATATTGAAGGTGTTGGAGATATGTTGAATACATGTTGAAGCATTGTTTTCAACATATTGCACTTATACCGTATGTATGGGTTTCATATGCTTCGCATATGTGTTCAATATGTGTATTGAACATCTGTGGAAACGTAGGGTGTGTCTACGCATGCTATGACACGTGTGACCCCGATGTGGATTGAAATGACGTGTCTACACCCGATGATGTGCAACGTTTAGGCCTGTCTGCCCCCGATGTAGATTAAAATGAGATGTCGGCTCCCGATGTAGATTAACATGAGATGTCGGCCCCCGCGACGTGGATTAAAATCAAATGTCGGCCCCCGATGTAGACGTATCCCCACTTACTAAAGCAAACAATGAATGCTTTAAGGCAGTATCATTAAATAATATATAATACTTTCAAATTCTAAGAGTGAAGCATCTAAGGTGCGTGTATAGACTTGTGGAAGCAGTGCGGCAACTGGCAGTGTACCTGCAAAATTGAAACGCAGCAAGGACTTTGGGGATCGAACCCAAGCCGACAAACCAGTTATACGGACGTCGCCCTCAAAATGAGACCCAAGCCGAGCGCCAAAATTGAGAAATCCGCTTAACTCGGATCTGTCCATATCAACCATTAGATAAAGACCCCGTAAGTCGCAACGACTAAAATCAACAGTCTTAAACACATTTATCTCAGCTAATACCTGCGACAAATTACGCCGATACAATCCACCAGCGATTGTCAGGAAGCAAGCCCACGTATGCTTAGAAAAATTCTCCTCCGCAACGACAGTGCCTACTCCGATAAAATGTCTTTTTGGGTGTCAGCACCCGACGTGTTACTCGGTAATTATACTCATTCAAGTTTAAATTATTACTCGATACGTATACTCATCCAAAATAATACAAATCCTGAAATTAATACTGTATCAAACCAAAAATGAAAATTTACTTTTCTCCGCCCGTCGTCGTCATTCTCGAGTCATCGGGCGAGTCATTTTTTGTGTCATCGACTGAATGCTCGAGTCATTGGCTGCGTGAGTCCATTTTGCATATGCATCGTCGCGGACCTACGGCCCGAATCAACCCCCCCCGAGTTCTCCTCCAGCGTCGACATTTTGGCCATTTTATCGTACTAGGCAACAGTGCGTGAGTATGGTTCATGTTTTAAAACATGATGCAAAGCTCCAGGCACGCTGGGTGCGTGGCCCCATGCCTCTCACGAGCGGAATTAGCAGCCGCTGCAACCTGTAGCAAAATCAAGAGCGAGAGTGGGACACACAATATGTGAAAATATATGCAGGTGTAGTGTGATAACGCAAAGCGGGGTATATGGCATGCACAACAGAGCGAACACGCAGGTGTGTTCCCGTCAAGATGAAGACACGTTTCAAAAGAATCGCCACACGTGATGGGACTCTTAGACTGCTGCTACGGCTCGTCGTTCGTGTCGGACGGAATCCAGCGATTTCGTCGCATCACGATCAGACCATATTATTCGATTGGCATTTCGTTAATTTTAAGAGCGCAGCCGCAGTCAGAATGCGGTCGGGTGTGCTCGGTGTCACGTGCTCACTTCGCGTCGGTAGACGAAAGGGGGCCGGCAAAGTCGAAAGTGGCGTGATGCTGTTGGCGATGGTGGGCGATGCCGAATTCGCCGATGGCGACAAATTTCCGATGGCGATGTCGATGTCGATGGCGATGGCGAATTTTGAGAAAAATGGCGGAACAAGAACTGAAATGGTATCTATAAGCGGGCTCGGATTAAAAAAAAACGGGAAATTCTGCACGCAGCCGAAAATGCTGCAACTAACCCTAAAATTATACATAGCGACGACAAAAAAACAACATGATGTCGACAAAAATACGAGGCGGCACCGCGTAATCTATCGATACCGATTAATTATAATTTTAAACGAAATTCCGATGAATCGATTGAAACGATATGGTTTGCACTACTTCCCGCAAATGCCTAATATACCTTGAAACGGTCTCGTAACAACGACGAAACTTAATATGTGTGAAAACAAACACACAGTGAAGCACTACAAGTCGGGTGCTACGCTCGCATATGTCAACCGTGAAACTGTGAAGCTATACACAAGATAATACGATGTGTTATAGCTTCCGCCGAAAGAATGTGATGACAGCCCCTAAGGTGTCAGGTGTGGAAATGACAGATGCTATGAACTGTCTGACTACCGAAGTCGATATCGGAGATGGCGCTGATGACAGTGAAGAAGTCATAGTAGTCGAGCCATATCGGTGATGACACAGATGACGATGACACTGTCGGCATGCCAAATCCAGCAATATGTTAATAACCTCTGAGCATTCGATGTGTCCTAGGATTTGGGTCGCTACGAGTACGGTTGCATCGGTATTTCGATAATCGATCGACGTTCCGGATATATCGAAATCTAAATCTTCGAAAACATCGATGGATACCGATTTCTGTGCATCCTATATCGATCGATACCGATTTCTTTGCATGTGGAATCGATATATTCCGATAATTTGTTAAAAAGATTTCAATCGATCGACTATAACAGTTCTATTCATCGATATATATATGAATGTCGGTACAAACGACACATCAGTTCCTTGTGAATCAATAACGACCCGCCTTCAAAATATATAAAACTAGGCGGATCGATCTCAAAAAGAGATCTCCACTAGGCCATTTGACCGCAGGATCATGTGCGCGACAGTGCTTCGTTTTTTGCATCCCAACATGCCATGCCATAACGCGTGGGTGGCGTCGCGGTAAATGTACGCGACTGCAGTGGCACTGTCATCGTTAGCGTCTGGCGATCGTGAGATCGGAAGTTCGTGTGTGTCGCCCGTTGGGATTCGCGCTTTGCTGCTGCTGCTGCTGATTAAGTAAGTACTAGGCGTTGTCGATCACAGATATGCGATCTCCACTAGGCGTCGATCTTTTTGGACAGCACGATTAATTACCATGCGATGTTAACATGGATATCGCCATTACATCATATGACCGCAGGATCATGTGCGCGACAGTGCTTCGCTTTTTGCTTCCCGGCATGCCATGTCATAACGCGTGGGTGACGTCGTGGTACATACACGCGACTGCTGTGGCAGTGTCATCGTTAGCGTCTGGCGATCGTGAGATGGAACATTCGACTGTATCGCCCGTTGGGATTCGAGCTTTGCTGCTGCTGATTATTAAGTAAGGTAAGGTACTAGTAAGGTAAGGTAAGTAAGGTAATTTGGTTTGGGTGAAAATTATAAAGGTCAGAGGTCTAGGCGCTGTCGATCACAAATATGCGATCTCCACTAGGCGTCGATCTTTTTGGACAGCACGATTAATTACCATGCGATGTTAACATGGATATCGCCATTACATCATATGACCGCAGGATCATGTGCGCGACAGTGCTTCGCTTTTTGCTTCCCAGCATGCCATGCCATAACGCGTGGGTGGCGTCGTGGTACATACACGCGACTGTTGTGGCACTGTCATCGTTAGCGTCTGGCGATCGTGAGATGGAATTACCGGAATATCCAAGTACACTAGATATCAGAAAGTCCCGTACTCGTGAGGATAAACTGTATAAGATAAATAAACCCTAAGCTAGATATACCCGGAACGGTCTCGGACGGTCTCGGAGTCTAGCCTACCTGTGACACAGCGTGTGTCACAGTACGAACCTACAGATCAGTCAACAGTCCATCAGTGTTGGTCCTAGGGATCTGTCATAGGGGCCTGACCGGGACTCCCAGTCAGGGCTGCCTATACAGATTTCAGCACACCACCCCAGCACTGTGGGTGGTGACTGGCTAGGAGAGTCAGAAAATGTAAAGCTGTAAGTGTTAGGGCAGGAGCCAGGGTGACAAGGCCTAACTGCTAATCTAACTGTGCAATTCTGATACACAAATTAGAACCCTCTAGCTAGCACAAGAGCAGAAACTCACAGGCAATTAAGGTCCTGCTAAACTACTGAAAGGCTCTGTGTTAGCAAGTCAAATTGAAGATTTCAAAGGTGTCAAAGTAAAACCATAAACCAGATTGAAGAAGTCCTTGAGGTCACAGGAGTTCTGCACACCACCATGTTGGTGTGCCTCCAGAGTGATCAAGAAGTCAATCGACAGTACCAAAGTAGTCAGCGGTGGCCTCACGGAAGTCCATCCCATAATAGGAAGTAAAGTAGCCAGCACCGTAGTAGTGCTCCGCATCCAGAGGTCCGCTCTCATGTAATGCCATACCGTAATAAAATGCCATGCCGAAGCCCAAATCCGCTCGAGCTAAATCCTGAAATGCTAGCAGGCTCAGAGTGTCAGGAGGCTCGGGCGGCTGAAGCGGTGGCACATCGTGAGCCAACAAGAAACCCCGAGCCGGGTTCACTGAACCAACAAAATCATTCGTAGAGTAAAATGACGAAGCTTCCCAATCGAGATCACCACCAGGCGAAGGCATCTCCGTAGCCGGTGCACATGCCGACACAGCAGAAGCTGTGGAAGCCGAAACAGATACACCTGCAAACGAAATGCACAATATAGAAAGCACCGCGAGAGCGCCGATTGCCGGCGTGCCAAAGCCGAAAGGCGGCACACCGCATCCGATAGCACCGGACGGAGCTCGCGGCTTCACCGCGAAAGTACCGTCGGCGAAATCCTCGTAGTCGTCCGTGTCATAGCCTGTCAGGTCAGACGGGTGGACGGCGGCGTGATTCACCGTCTGCACGAAGCCTCCGAACTCACCGCATGTCGCCTCCGTGGTGGTTACCCGCGCCGATTGAGTTGGCGCGGGTTGTACATCCTTCACCTGCGAAACAGGCATAGCAGGGGCCGGCACGGCGGACGCCGATGCCGCCGCACCACCTGCCGGAACCTGCCCCTCCGGTGTGATCCCCGCCGCAGCGGCAGGGCCACACACCAGAGCCGACGCATGCTCCTCAACCGCACTCCCAGGAACAAAGGACGCGTGAGTGTAGTGTACCTTTCCTTGGGCGGCCTGAACCTCAGAGGTGAGGGCATCAAGCCGCCGCAAGATGTCCTCGTCGTCGGTCCCGCCAGAAGGCGGAGGCGGCACGGAGAAACCGTAGGCCGCCACGTCGATCCCACCGACGCCGTCCGTGGAGAGCACCGCGGGCGGACCATACGCCAACGCCGCATGAGAGAAGGCCTCCGGCCCAATGTCTGCCGCGTCCTGGAAGACCTGCACGAGCGCTAACGCGTGCAGGCCCTCCGCGTCCTCCTGCTCAATGGGAATGCAGAAAGCCGCAGCCGTGGCCGGCGAGTGCTGGCGACCGCCAAGCGGGCAGTCGCGGTACGGGTGATATACTTCACCGTTACCGGCCTTGCGGCAGCGGTGGCACAGCGGCTTCGCTTTCATGCTGTCGCGGTCAAAGCCGACCGCGGGGGGGCTGCCTGCACCCACGCGAAACCCCCTCGGATGTTGCTTCCCCCGATGCTGCGGCTGCGGCTGCTGTCCCCCGCCCGCACGGCCACTTCGCACCAAGGCCTTCAAGGCCGCGATCTCCTCGAGGAGCACCGCGTACTCCGACGACGTGACCAGAGCGGAGGGCTTACCGTCCATCCCCAGCACCCGCTTCTCACGTGCCGACGCCCCCTCGTCCGACTGTGCCCATGCCTGGAAGATGGCCACGACGAGAGCCTGCAGCGAGCGGAGAGTAACTCCGCCGAGGTCACCCGCAAGCGGATAACGCACCTTCACCGCCGCGTAGAAGACCGGGTCGAGGCGGTTGTACAATGATAGCTTGCGGGTCTCGTCGGTGGGCCGCCAGTCAGGAGCGCGGTTATCCCGCACCAGACGTTGCTCACGAGCCAAGATCGGCTGCGGGTCAACGCCTGCGGGATAACGAAGCGCCGCGTGCTCCTGCTGGTGGCTCTCGCGTAAGATCGCCGGCACGCTCCCCTTGATGATGTCGATGAGAGCTCGACGTCCATCTCGGTCAGCTGAAGAGTCCGTACCCCGAAGCCAGGTGTCAGCCACAGAGTTCCGCTCCACGACGAGGGCCAAGACGTCATAGAGGAGCCCATTAACCTTCTCGATAACCAGAGAGGTGGGGTCGTCGAGGTCAAAGGGGGCCAAGTCCAATCCAGCGGACTCAAACTCGGTCCGAAGCTGCACCACCAACTCGGAGAGGCGGTCGGTGTCGTCGGTACCACGATAATGATGTTTCTTGGAACCAAGGATATCCTCGCGGATACCCTTGGCCCAAGCCCGATGCAAGCGCCCCTTGTACACCGCGTCAACCGTGGCATGTTGGTCGACCAGGTGCTTCCGCAACGCGACAGCAGCGTCGGTGTTGCTGGAAGTAGCAGGGGGCACCACAGGTGGGGTGCTAGCGGTCGGAGTGTCCCGAACCGCATCCAGAAGCCGTATTGAGGCGTCCAAGTCGGAGTCCCTCAATAGGCGTTTACGAGCTCGTGTAGATGCCGCCATACTGTAGAAAGCCAGAGAAAAGATGATGCGCGGCTGCACGTTGTGGCGGAAATGGAGTGAAGACGTAACGGCAGAACGTGCGGAGCGGCAAAAAGAGCGTGGGGCACTCGCAAATGTCGGCGTGGTCGAAGGTGTCCGGAGCACCAGCCCAAAGTACGTAAACCAGCGGGATCAGGGCAGGTAAGATAACGTAAATGAACATTGCCAAAACCGAGCAACAGCAACGCGCGGTGCCCATGACTCGCAGCCGCAAAAAAGACGCCTACCGTAAAGCCATGTCCCAAATCCTAGTCGCACCCAAACGCGCAAGTGCGCACCACCTCTTCAAGCGGCTGCTTAGCCAATCATGGCCAAGATAGCAAGTGGAATGAAAACGTGGATGGGGCCACGACCTACCGGAATATCCAAGTACACTAGATATCAGAAAGTCCCGTACTCGTGAGGATAAACTGTATAAGATAAATAAACCCTAAGCTAGATATACCCGGAACGGTCTCGGACGGTCTCGGAGTCTAGCCTACCTGTGACACAACGTGTGTCACAGTACGAACCTACAGATCAGTCAACAGTCCAGTGTTGGTCCTAGGGATCTGTCATAGGGGCCTGACCGGGACTCCCAGTCAGGGCTGCCTATACAGATTTCAGCAGGAACATTCGATTGTATCGCCCGTTGGGATTTGAGCTTTGCTGCTGCTGCTGCTGCTGCTGCTGATTGACTAAGGTACTAGGCGCTGTCGATCACAAATATGCGATCTCTACTAGGCGTCGATCTTTTTGGACAGCGCGATTAATTACCATGCGATGTTAACATGGATATCGCCATTACATCATCTGACCGCAGGATCATGCGCGCGGCAGTGCTTTGCTTTTTGCTTCCCAGCATGCCATGTCATAACGCGTGGGTGGCGTCGTGGTACATACACGCGATTGTTGTGGCACTGTCATCGTTAGCGTCTGGCGATCGTGAGATGGAACATTCGGCTGTATCGCCCGTTGGGATTCGAGCTTTGCTGCTGCTGCTGATTGACTAAGGTAAGGTAAGGTAAGTAAGTAAGTAAGGTAATTCACTTGATGCCAAGACGATAAAGGTCGAGAGGTAGTAAGGTAAGGTAAGGTAAGGTAATTCACTTGATGCCAAGACGATAAAGGTCAGAGGTAGTAAGTAAAGTAATTTGGCCAGGTTCCAAATCATAAGGAGCAGAGGTTCAGTATACGCGCCTTGACTTATACGCGTACTCAGATTTGCAAACATCAAGCATACGACCGAAGCATCACACGACAATTGTAGCACAAACGCGAACGTGTCTTGGTTACACGTATCACATCATACGTAAATTCTATTTAGGGATATGTCCGCATCGAGGGCAGACAATTGAATATAATCCCGCATCGGGGGTAGACAATTGATTATCATCCACATCGGGGGCAGACACTTCATTCTAATCCACATCGGGGGCAGACACTTGCTTTTAATCCAGATCGGGTGTAGTCATGTCATTTTAATCTAGATCGGGGGCAGACACTTCATTTCGATCTACATCGGGGGTCGACTTTTCATTTGAATCCACATCGGGGTCAATGACATCGGCAATCGTGCATCGAGAGTTGACATTTAAAATTGAATGTACATTGGGTGTAGTTTTTTCATTTACACATTCAAACTATTCGTGATCAATATTTTGTTGTTGTTTGTTACTCAAAAAAAACGTTTGATGATTCTTTGGTTGCTTGTTGCTAAAAAAACATTCGTTTCGCAAATCCAACCGCTAGATCTGTTCATTGTGGTCAGATGTTGATATATACGACCGGTTGAATTTTGCTAAAT
The DNA here is from genome assembly GCA_001247695.2 of Cymbomonas tetramitiformis. Taxonomy (NCBI): domain Eukaryota; kingdom Viridiplantae; phylum Chlorophyta; class Pyramimonadophyceae; order Pyramimonadales; family Pyramimonadaceae; genus Cymbomonas; species Cymbomonas tetramitiformis. Next base: position 12,060 of record LGRX02021757.1, read on the forward strand.
GATGTTTTTTAGCAGCACGAAACCAAAAAATCATCGATCACGAACAGTTTTTCGCTAGGTAGTCATCGCATACGAAACCATTATTTCGCAAATTGTCCAACCGCTAGATATGTTCGATTGCGGTCAGATTTTGTTGTCTACCTGTTGAATTAACATGACAATGTTCACATGCAATGTTACGTAGTCATGTACACGTACACCTTCAAAAGTTAGTTTTCACATGCAAGGGTGTCTACGTACGTATGATATGAAATATGTCTACCCCCCATGTGGATTAAAAGGACGTGTCTACTCCCGATGTTGTGATACGTTATAAGCGCTTGTCTGCCCCGATGTAGATTAAAAACGATTGTCTGGTCCCGATGTGGATTAATAGGACGTGGAGAACAGAAACGTGTTGGCCTCCACTCGAACCACTACGGTGCCGTCGTCGAGGGGCCGTAGCGCAAACAGCGGGTCCTCTGCGGGAAAGCATTCCTGGATGGTGGGAACGATTTTCGCGAAACTTGAACCAGCGGGAGGCTCATCGCCATCAAACTGTTTGTCATTGTCGCCCATGCATTTTTCAAAACGCGCTCTCGTCCGAATCGGCCGCGTTGAAGAGTTTTACAAGCGGTCACAAAAATGTGAACCGTTGATCTAGCTGCAGGCGCCGCTGCCAGTGCCGGTGGCGTAAGTGTCGCTGCATTGTCGAAAATGGTTGCTAGCGAGCGCGATGACGGCGTGACTGATGTCATCGCGGTCGTATTAGGTGCGGCGACTATGCGCTGAAGACTACAGGGATGGTGTAGCCGTAGAGTGATGAGGAACAAATGTAACGCAGGGGCGGCCATAAGCAAAGGGGGTCGACGGAATGTAGGTACGCCAGAGGTGCAATCCGTAAATACGTTCGTGTGGTCTTAGAGGCGGTCTAGACGAGTAATTCGGTGAGGGATCCGACCGGAATAATACTCCCACCTGCCAACGGGATCCCGAATTGCAAAAGGCACCGAACAAGATTGACGCGCTCCGCTCCGAATCAACCGCAATCAGCGCTAGGCCATGCCGCCGCCCATTACGTTTTCCTCTAGCGGGGTCCGCCTACCCCATCCCAAGCGTCGGTGGTTAGGCACGTATGACTAAGGTCGCAGTGTCTAAATAAATAAGCGTGCGTGGACGCAAACCTAGAGAATATCCGTCCTGGCCAGTGAATAATGATAAACCCTGAAAAGAGGTAATGGATTAACTGATATAAAATGAGAAACAAGCCCGTTAAGTAATTGAGGGCTGAAAATCTATAGCCGTACTACTAGTCGACTGTCACTAACCTACTGTAGGATATGCCACCTGATTCGATCAGGGCGTCATTTCCAGCAAGACGTGTCTACACCCGATGTGGATTAAAGTGAAGTGTCTGCCCCCGATGTGGATTATAAATTTATAATTAATTGTCTGCCCTCGATGTAGATATATCCCTAACATTCAACTACATAAAGTCCTTGGCACACACCGTTGATACTCCTTGCAGATTTCAGAGCGCATGATTCATTAGCTTTTTCGCACTTGTAGTTTTGCGCGTCGACTCTATCAAACATGGCGGAGTGAGAGTCGAGATTTCCATAAAAACACGTTTGTCACATTATCCAAGTAAGCTTATTACCCCTATTTCAAGGCTCATTTTCTCCACATATATTAGGCGTTTTCAAGCCCTGAACCCCTGAACGAAGTATATGACACACAATGCAATCATCAATAGTTAATTTTGGATGATACATACCCTTGAAGTGCCGCATTCTACTCGGTTACAGTACTAGCGCAATATCCTATGATATCAGTTTAATTCTACTTTTCAACAGCTGTTGTAGGCACAATGGTGGCGTGGAATGAAAATCTGCAGTATCCCTGCCGTGTGGAGCCGTAAAGCTTGCTTCCCGGAGTTGCTGGTGTGTCCCCGCCTTGAGAGTTCCTATTTACAGTGGTACACGACACTTCAATTACAACAGTGTTGAAAACTCATCGGCATCCTCATGTTCATCTTCACTAAACCCTGTTCTTGCTACTTGCACTTTGTCACCTGTCGCGCCGTTGTTTACCTCCACTCCGCTATCAGGCAGAGAGGAGCGCGCCGAAGCTTCTTTCGCCGAATCCTCCCAATCCAACCATCCAAAAAGTAAATACGAAAACAGAAACATCACAGCACAGTACCCGGCGATCATTCCCCACCACAAACCACGTATTCCATATCCGAAGTGAAACGTCAACACGAATCCAAGAGGAAGTCCGATGCAATAGTTGCCTATAACCACAATCCACGCCCCTTTTGCCTGCTGCCCAGTCCCGCGCGCCACACCTTGTGCTGACCCTTGGAAATAGTCGAAGAAAATGAAAATACACACGTGAGGGAAAACGCGGCGGAATTCCACATTCACGTCTGCGTCCTCCGTGAACACAGTGCCGACCTGGCGCGTCAGGCAGGCCAGCGAGGTCGCAACAACGACCGCGAGCGCAGCCACCACAGCGAGCGATATTTTCCCAAGACGTCGCGCCATGTCTGCGCTGCCCTCTCCCAGCAAGTGTCCCACGCGCACGCTGATTGCCACACTCATGCCCAGAGTCACCATGAACGCGAGAGGGACGATCTGCGCGGCCATCGAGTGCGCAGCGAAGGGAGCCACCCCGATGTTTCCAGCTTCGAATGCCATAAACTCGAAACTCCACCATTCCAGGGCGAGCATGAGCATTCCAGGGATGCCGAGTCGCAAGTACTCCCATAGTTTGGCAGGAATCAGCACCTGCCTAATCGCGATGCCACCCCAGGTCTCGGGCTTGTACAGCTGTCCAAAAATGGTGCATAATAAAAGTGATATCGCGACGCCCCAGAAGGTCACAACGAGGCTGATCGGGGCTCCGATGAAGCCCAGCTCCAGGTAGTACACCAGAAACCAGCAGAGTGTCGCGTGTGGAACTACGAACAAAGCGTGAACCACCATAATGGTAACCACGACGTTTTGAGTTTGTAAGAACCTTTTGTTGGATTCGATGGAAATGTATGCCGGCAGCCCGAAGACCAGTATTCGGGTGAACGACACCGCATGCTCGATCAAATCGGGGTCTTGCCCCGCGATTCGCAGCAGAGGACCGACTCCCGAGACCCAGAGCAGGCTGATGGGAACGGCGCACAGCAAACATATGAGAACAGCACGCTGTGTGTGAATCCCGACCAACTCGTAGTGACCAGCGCCGAAGGCTTGGGAGCACAGGGTATCCATGCCGGACAACAGACCTACGATCATACTGAAACCGGTGACATTTGCTGTCATCATTCCTAAAGCCGTCCCTGCTAGGGCGTCCTCACCTAGATGGCCCACGACCACGATCGTGATCATGGGAAGTAGAAATGACGCAACGAAGGTAAGTATCATTGGCCATGCGAGCTTGAATAGCCCGAGTAGTTCGCCTTTAATGCTTATCATCCCGAAAGCTTTGAAACTGTTGCTATGCACCGCGGTTGGAAAGAAGCGCAGGCAAGACGGTATGGCCAAGTAGCACTCGTTCTTATTGACCGCGTTTAGACATCATCAGGAAGGGGCTTGATAATTTTACTACAATAAAACTACACTCGATGCTCTCTCCAAAAAACGTACAGCATTCTGTGAATCCAGTATTGTTGCACACCGACGCAAGCTCAGTGACAGTCGCCGCTACCAGGTAACCCCAGAACTCTCCAGGCTACAAGCAAATATTGTGGTCGTGAGTTAAGTACACTAAACACTAGTTTCAGAAATGAATTTCGGTTGCATGAGAATATGCATATTGATCATGCCGCACGCTAGTCCGGCGCGACAGCTTGAGGCTCTCGTGCCCTGTCGTCTGCTCTTCTCCTCTCGTCTGCTCTCGTGCCCTCGTTCGCAGTTGCAAGTTTACTGTTAATTATAATGCTTTACTGTTTACTCGAGTCGACGGTCGAGTGTGCATGCTGCTACTGCATCGCCGTCACGTCATCGTCATCCTTGCTACTGCGCTCACCGTCACGTCATCCGTCAGGCCCTCACGTGTCACGTCAGCAGCAGGTGTAGATGTGTACAAACTCTATAAATGAATATACAGAATCACGTGTCGACGTGCCGACGTGCCGAGGCTGCCGACGTTGAGGTGGCCTGTCGTTACAGAATTTAAAATAGTAATATTCAATTGAGAACAGTAGAGCCCCTATAATAGCAGAATAGTAGCAGAATAGGGCTCCAGCGCAGTTCTGAGGGATCTCTCGTCTGGAAAGTCTGGATCTGTCTTGCCTTGTCTAAGCCAGGCGATTAGGCTTTTTATAGTAGTTTAGGCTTTAGGGTGTTTGTGTGGAGATGTTGTCCCCTACTTTTTTGCCCCAAGCCAGCGCCAGCCGAGCGCCAGACGAGAGCACCAGCACCATCAGATCACCAGACTTGAGACTAGAGCACCACTCGACTGTGGACGCAGACGTGAGACGTGAGCGACTGGGCGCGATGAGACCACAATTCGACTCCAAAAGACGCACGGTGTGGTTCCTCGAAGTTCTAGTTGTTTGGCAGAGATTTGCAGGCAATCACGCGCTTCATGCATGCTTAACAACACCGAGGCATACTCTAGGAATACAATTGAATTCATTTCTTTCATTTCTAGTCTTCAGAACTCCAACTCTGTTACAGATACTACCCACAACCTTTGAATAGAAACCAACTGCGTGTCCTCTGGTGAATTCAACGAGTTCGTAGGTGAGCATTACTTGACGTAAAGAGGAGTCTCTCCAAGCGATATTGCTACGCTGTGCGTACGATATTCATCTGTTGCACAGGACGACTACGTATACAACAGGCAATGTCTGTCTCCCAACAGGAATACCCTTGCCAGTGACCCCCTCTCTCACACGGGTCAAGGCTCGGCGCTCTTGGCAGCAAAGTCTGGGATAAATATACCAACGGCAATCTTGCTGATCAACGGACGACGAACCCTCCACTGCTGATTGCGGCCTCTATTTTTGCGGCGCAAGGGTGGTTGACGTGCTCCCTCAAGCTCGGTGAGGAACATGGCATCCCCGGTGCAGAAGGTGGAGGTCTTTGAGGCCGCGTCGGACATATCAGACACGCAGCAAATTTTCAAAGGCCGATTACAAGGGGCGATATGCCTGATCTGTAGCTATGTGTTGTGGTCCATCGCCGGACCGAGCTATAAGAAACTCGAAGTATACCCCCTCGTGCGCTGCTCGTGGCGAGTCCAGACAAGCCTGCTTGTGGTATGGCCAATCGCTGCAGTATCCCTCAAGCGGATGTCTCCAATAGCACGCCAATCGCTTCTCTCGCCCTCTTCCATGCTCGCGCACTTTGGTGTCGGCTGCTTTATGCTTATGTTGTTCTCGTGTTTCAACTTCGCCATCGAGGGGCCGGTACGCACGCCCTGCACCGCGCTTCCTTACGTACGATCCGCGCGCTCCGACAAATTGTTTCTCGCAGCATTCTATCCATAACTCCTGAGTTAGGACTGTCAACATTACAAGCTGGTTTGCGCCTCTAGGGTTTACTTAAAGACGGCAGAGAGGGATCTCTCTCGCCATGCTGAACCCTTTTGGCGTCAACCCTATATCAACCGTGCGTCTGGCACTCACAGAATAAAGGCGCTAATGAGCGCTTGCTAATAACAAGCTGTCGTACTTGTTATTTTAAGCGCATATTACTCACAAAAGATTCAAGCAACGAAAATATGCTGTTGTGTCGCGTTGGCGCTCCCCCTTACGTGCACTCGCACTCGCGAATATCGTTGTTTTCCCTTGCGCTGCTGATACGCATCGCCTCGCCTAGTAGCGCCGCGATTTTTCTTAGTGCTACCGGTCTCGTAACTCCTGCTCCTATCGTCAAGTTCCGAGTCCGCATTTTCACTTGTTGAAGGCTGCATATCCCGCAGTACGCCACCTCCTTCCTGCACGCCACCTTCCTCGGACAACTGCACCCATGTCTCATGGTGGCCTGGGACTGCCTAATCGTTGCTGTTCGACGCCTCCGTCGACGAAATAGAGACGAACGAGTCAGCCTCGAAGAGCTGGATATCGAGTTGCCTATGATGGCGGAGTGGGTGGGGCTGCTGCTCGGAGTCGTGGGGACACTTGTAACGCTATTCGGCGACCAGCACCAAAGTAAAGGCGACGTCACGCCGGCCTCTCTCGCTGGGGACTTATTTGCGACGGCTTGCTCTTTTTTCGCGATGGGCTACCTCAAGATTATAGCCGTAAAGCTGCAGGACGTTCCACCGCCAGTGGTACAGGCTGTGGCAAGCACTTGGATGCTCGTGCTCGTGTTTATCCTGTTCACCCTGGACCCCGAGGTCCGCGCTTCCCCTGCATCTCGATGCCTGCGCTCGTAGCACCTGCACAACATCCCAGAACGATGCCTGCACCATGATGTCTGCGCTCATGACACCTGCACATGATCCCAGAAGGACACCTACACTGTGATAGTGACACATGCTTATTACACCGGTGTGACATCTGCGCCCTGATATCTGCTCTTGATACCTGCAGATTACACCGGTGTGGCACCTGGAGTTTCATGTCTGCGCCTATGACACCTACACGAGACACCGACGCGACACCTGCACCTTGATATCTGCGCTCATGACACCTGCGCATGAAACCGGCGGGACACCTGCACCTTGATATCTGCGCTGATGACACC
>LGRX02021759.1:0-18366 GCA_001247695.2 Cymbomonas tetramitiformis
GCGGTCATGCATAGATAGGTAGGCTGCCCGACAGAGCGGTCATGCATAGATAGGTAGGCTGCCCGACAGAGCGGTCATGCATAGATAGGTAGGCTGCCCGACAGAGCGGTCATGCATAGATAGGTAGGCTGCCCGACAGAGCGGTGCGGAAATCGAGCTTGGTGGGTGGGCGCAGGCAGACGAGACAAGGAGCATGCGGGTCAGGCATGCGGGGGGGGCTCCGGGTTGAGCCAGCAAAGGAGAGGAGTACCCGGGACCAAACATCGCTAGGGCCTCAGGGTCGAGCTGGTCTTGAGGAACCTCCGCAGTGGCCAACAGCAGCAGGGGCGCTCCCTGGCGAGGTGCCACCCAGCCCGAATTAAACCCACTGGTGCAGCTTCGTCATGGGAGCCGAGTGCTACTAGCGGACTCTCTCCCATCACTTGTGCCGGAGGTCCGTCGCAGGGACATTTAGGGAAGATATTACATTAGATTAGAGAGCACATCCGAGGTATTATGAATAAGGGGTCGTGCGATGTAGGCATGGCTTTGCATAAGATTGGGGACCGTACAAAGGGATGGGAGCAGAGGCAGGGTGGGCTGGGGGGCAGGGGCAGGGTGGGCTGGGGAGCAGGGGCCGGGAGGTGGGCTGGAAGGCAGGTGCAGGGGGCAGGGTGGGCTGGGGGGCAGGGGCAGGGTGGGCTGGAAGGCAGGGGCAGGGTGGGCTGGAAGGCAGGGGCAGGGTGGGCTGGAAGGCAGGTTTTGGGGGCAGGGTGGGCTGGGGGGCAGGGCAGGGGCTGGGAGGCGGGGCTTGGGAGGTGGGCTGGGGAGCAGGGACAGGGTGGGCTGGGGTCAGGGGCAGGGGAGGCTGGGGGGCAGGGGCAGGGGCTGGGGCAGAGGCAGGGGGCTGGGGGGCAGGGGCAGGGTGGGCTGGGGGCAGGGCAGGGTGGCCTGGGGGCAGGGGCAGGGGCAGGAGCGGCCCTGGGGGCAGGGGCAGGGAGTGGCCTGGGGGGCAGAGGCAGGGGGCTGGGGGGCAGGGGGGCAGGGGGGGCAGGGGAGGCGCGCACGGAATGGATATCAGCCAGCAAGGTGCACAGCACGGTGCGAAGAGACAGGGAGGCGGCCTCCCACCACAGCTCCAGGTGCGGCAGGTACAGCAACGCAGGGGCAGCGCGCCGCGCTTCGGTGACGGCCGTCACGAGGGCCTCCTCCGGGGACCGGGCCCCAGGATCAGCCAGCAGCGCCGCCAGGCCGATGGCGTATACCGGCAGCGCTTCGAGCGCGTGCAACACTGCGGCCGCTGTACGCTTCCTCTCCCTCCCTCCACCCGCATGTCATACTTTGGGTAAGCCGCGTGGCAAACAGCCATTGGGGGAATTGCTCCGTGGCGCTGAGCTAGCCATCAGGGGGGTCACGGAAAATAGTCCCTAGGAAGGAGGGCTGGTGACCAGATGGTGCACATGGGTGGAATCAGCCGACTCGAGGGCATGGCATCCCTATCTGAGGCACCCTTTTCCACAGTAGCGCTGCCCAGGGAGAGTGAGTGAGGATTAGCTAAGCATCTTCCAAAAGAGAATATGACCCCAAAAGTTGAGGGGCGCCGGAATGCAGATGCTCATCACCCCGGCTCCCCAAGCGTCCTGCGGAGGGGGGCCGAGGTTGTTTGAGGGCAAGGGGGATACTGGTCGGAAACGGACCAAATACCCCATGCCCGCAGCCGGGTTCGGTGGTGATGAGCAGCCGCGGGCGCCGCGGGAAAGGCGTGCTGATACAGGAGAGCGCAGCAATCACCGTCGCTTCCTCGTCGCCCGTGTCTGCCATGCTCTGCCAGGATTGAGCCGCATGCCCCGCCACCCCTCAGCAAGATACCCCCCTCCCACACAGTAGGCCCGCACTTGCTGCAGCATGCCCCGCCACCCCTCAGCAAGATACCCTCTCCACAGTAGGCCCGCACTTGCTGCAGCATGCCCCGCCACCCCTCAGCAAGATACCCCCCTCCCACACAGTAGGCCCGCACTTGCTGCAGCATGGCCAGCACAAGGGGGCACGGGCAGCAGGGGCCCTCAGCGCACCAGTACGCGGTGTTGCGAGCCTCGTCGGGGGTTGGTGCTTGGCCGTGGAGCCCCGCCTCGGTCCGTGGGTGCGTCCAGGGGCACACTTGGGAGCATACGCACTGCCCGCTGCACCACCTCCTGCAGGGGCCCTCTGAGGCAGGGCCCCACAATAGGGCCCAGTGGCTGGGCGTGCTGTGTGGCCGACCTGTCCATACCCCACCCGCAGCCCCTCGGCTGCAATGGTGCCTGCCGCTGTGGCGCCCTGCAGCCCTCCTGTCCGAGCGGCGCAGATACCTGGCATGCCTCAACGATGGCGTTGTTCCCTCAACCCTCACCTTCCCCTCTCAACTCTCCCCGCGACTCCATGGAAGACCCCCCTCATCCTCGCCTCATCTGCCCGCCCTGCATCCGATCTCAGCTCTAAGTCCTCCCCATCCCTCCACGTTGATCGCCGCGTCTCCATGGCATCAACCCCCTCTCCCTGCCTCACCAGCCCACCTTGCGCCCTCCCCACACCTCAAAACTGCTGCGCGACCTCAGTGACGTGGCAGTCTGACGCCACGCGAGACGATGTGGAGATGGGACTTGAATACCGCGTGTGCGGGCATGAGGATGACAGCAAGTGAAGGGAAATGCGCACAGCAGGGCGCAAGGGGTGAGGGGGCGGTCTTGCCGGTAGGCTACAAGGGGTGAAGGGGCGGTCTTGCCGGTGGGCTGCGGGCGTGAGCATGACGGCAAGTGAAGGGAAATGCGCACAGCAGGGCGCAAGGGGTGAAGGGGGTCTTGCCGGTGGGCTGCAGGCGTGAGCATGACGGCAAGTGAAGGGAAATGCGCACAGCAGGGCGCAAGGGGTGAAGGGGGGGTCTTGCCGGTGGGCTGCAGGCGTGATGGAGGCCTTGGCGAGGGAGAAGTCCTCTCGGGAGACCCGGAGAGCGGCCGCGTCCACCTCCAGCTTCTCCTCGGAGGTGTATATATCCGGGAAGCTGCGCCGCAGGGCTTGCAGCATGGCCTCCGTGCACAGTGCCTGCGGGCAGTCAGGGGCCTCAACACACGGCGCCAGGGGGCACACGGTGGCGCGAGGTGGGGGGAGATGGCTCATGGGGCGGGACGAGTTGAGAGGTCACCTTGAGGTCAGCGCCGCAGAACCCGACACATTCCTCCGCCAGCTCACTCCGCAGCTCGGGGGCAGGCGGCTCCGCCCTGTGGGACCACGGGAGAGGGACCACGGGAGAGGGGCGGGGGGCTTCAGGGCGCTAGCGGCGATAAGGCATGCAGCGCCCGGATTGCTTGGCAGGGGCAGCGAGTGCCGCGAGGCTACCACTGGGGAAACAACGGCTCGGTGGCGCCCTGGCGGCAGAGTAGGAAGCTGACCAAGCCAGGGCCGCACCATTGCCGGGTGTGGATGTCGATGATTGACGCGCGGGCCTCGACGTGAGGGAGAGGGAAAGCCAATTCCCGGTCGAAGCGCCCCTGCGTCCGTACATCCGCTCACCTCTCAAGGGATGTCCTTCTTCCAGCCCCCTTCCCAGCTTTCGGAATAGCCTGACAGCCATGGGGCAGAGCCAGTGGTCCCGCTGCGCCCCAGCTGGTGGGCGTGCACTCCGGCTCATGAACCTGGACCGGCGCTGGCAACCAGCAAAGCTCCGTCCTCGAGTCAAAGTGAGTGCTGTTTACGTGTTGGCAACACCACTTCCGGTTCCAGCCGTCTCAGGGCTTCGTCCTCGGGCTGGCACAGGAGCAGCATGGACGGGCATCCAACAGCTGATCCGAGCTTGTGGGCTCTTTATGGGAGGCATCCAACGGCTGATCCGAGCTTGTGGGCTCTTTGTGGGAGGCATCCAACGGCTGATCCGAGCTGGTGGGCTCTTTGTGGGAGGCGAAGCCACAAAAGTCGCATCGGCTGGATGCCGTAGGCGATAGCAAATGCAGGTTACCCGGGCAACCAATCAGCTCCATCCTGACAGGGGCCCCAGGGCGCCCAGTGCTCACCGGGCGCCGCAGTGCGTTGTCGATGGCATCGACACGGTTTGTGGCACCGAGGACCACCACGCGGCCGCGGGGGTCCAGACCATCCATCAGTGCGAGCAGTGTTGACACAATTGAGTTGTGGATCTGGTCCTGGCGGCTGCTGCGCACCGGGGCAAGCCCTACACACCCAAGCAGCCCACCAAGTGCTCAACCTCCAGACCCTGTATCACTCAGTGGGCCGCCCTCTCGGCCAAAGCTCCATTCTGCCCTCTCCTGGTTGATTGATGCACTTATACGGCGTCGCCGCCTTCCACATGAAGGGCCATCCCCTATCCTGTCGGCCCGCACAATGCGGCAGGCACTCTGGTACAGGCTATCATGGGATGACCCTCACCATCGATCTCATCAAAGAAAATTATCGACGGCTGCTGACGCGCAGCTTCCTCGAAGAGCAGGCGCAACTGGCGCTCCGCCTCGCCGACCCACTTGCTCAGGACGTCCGCACCCTTGCGCATAAAGAAGGCCACCTTCGTGCCAGACCTGCTCACTCCAACGCACTCTCCCCCCTCCCTCTATAGTAAGCACCACCAGCATGTACTGCTGAATTAGGCGTCAGAGGTCAGTGTGACGCATCGCTGCACTGTAGACATCACCGACAAGATCATCACAATCAACAGGAAAGGACGTTGAATATGAAGGCCAACACCGCCGAGCCCCTCCTCCTCCCCGTCCCACAAACGTCGGAAACGCGGGCCGGGACACTCAGGAGATGGCAAAGCAAGCCTCCACGAACACCCCCTTCTACTCGATTCATGAGGGTTTCCGCTATGATCAAAGGCGACAGACCCATACGATGCAGAAGAGTGCTGTTCTTGCATGTAATGCAATATATCTGTCGCCACCATCACGAGGCCCGTACCCTACCGGCACTCCTCACGCCTCCCTTCCGCGGGCCCCCCCCCCCACCTCGCCGCAGAAGCCGCCAGCGCACGCGCAATGAGGGTCTTGCCGGTGCCGGCAGCACCTGTGCGCAGAGCCCGCCCACACATGCCATGAGGTGCTGCCCACGCCGTGCAGTAGCACCCTACACACTGAATGGCATGAGATTAGCCGACAAAAGCCAGCCCACCATCAGTAGCACCCTACACACACATAAGCGGCATCCTGCAGTAGCACCCACACAGGCCACATCATACAGTCGCGCCCTATGCCGGACCTGCAGTGGACCGTGCAGGAGCGCCCCACATCAGGACTACATAAAAACCAATACCGGAGCGCCTTGCGCGGGGGCCGCATGCGGAAGAGGTGATGACAGGGTCATACCATACAGGAGCACCCCGCGTGGGGGCTGCACATGGAAACGCTCAAACAGCTCAGGGTACATCAGTGGCAGGTACACCATCTCTTTCAGAGTTTGCACATAGTGTTCCAGTCCCCCGATATCTGCGAACGAAATACTTGGATCCACCTGCAACCAGGAGCCGCCGCCGCATTTTGGGGGGCCTTTGGGTCTCTGCGCGGGTGCAACGCTTGCACCTGCAGCGTGGCATGCCCTTTGGGTCTCTGCGCGGGTGCAACGCTTGCACCTGCAGCGTGGCATGGGTCTCTGCACGGGTGCAACGCTTGCACCTGCAGCGTGGCATGCCCTTTGGGTCTCTGCGCGGGTGCAACGCTTGCACCTACAGCGTGGCATGGGTCTCTGCGCGGGTGCAACGCTTGCACCTGCAGCGTGGCATGCCGTTTGGGTCTCTGCGCGGGTGCAACGCTTGCACCTGCAGCGTGGCATGGGTCTCTGCGCGGGTGCAACGCTTGCACCTGCAGCATGGCATGCCCTTTGGGTCTCTGCGCGGGTGCAACGCTTGCACCTGCACCGTGGCATGCCCTTTGGGTCTCTGCGCGGGTGCAACGCTTGCACCTGCAGCGTGGCATGCCCTTTGGGTCTCTGCGCGGGTGCAACGCTTGCACCTGCAGCGTGGCATGCCGGCCTTTCACTGCACCCGTGTCACCTGAGGCTTGCAGCATTACGCCGCTCGATGAAGCAAGCATTACCTTACTACTCGCACTGTCCAGTACCATATGCGCAGCCATGCAGCATATTCTGTCCAAAAGATTGAGCATATTCCATCGAAGAGACACAGCCTGCTCGATCCTCACTGGCGCACTTGCAGCATGCCGCCGAGCGATCAAAGGGCACGGATAAGGCAAAATCGGACGGCCCTGGTGAACCGAGGTCAGACGGCCCAGGGCAGTGATTGAGGCAACAATCATGAGGCAGTGCTGGCGGTGAATGGTGAGCACGGGCGAGGCGGGTCATACGTGCACGGGGGTTATCTCCGCGGAGGGGGGCTGCATTGCGCCCGCCGAGCTGCCACCATGTGTGCCGCCGTGCGCCCCGGGCTGCATCTGACGGTGGTCCTCGGCGTGCGCGGCGCCCTGGCCGCCAGGTGCCGACCCTTGCAGCGGGTATGGGGCAACACCCGTGAGGAGGGACGGGACGGGGGCCATGTGGGCGGCGCGCCGGTAGTGCTCCTGTCCGAAGAACATGGGCCAGGGCCCGGTCAGCTCCGGAGGGAATTCCGGCGATACGCCACTCGGCCTTCGATACCGCGAGCAACTCCAACCCGCAAGGCGCGGCCTCCTCAGCAGCCGATGAAGAGTGCGCAGGTGCGAGTGACGAGCAATAGTGCGCAGAGATGGCCAAGTGCACGAACCTCCGCGAGGATGCAAGCATATCACGAGGCCGCGTGCGCCCCCTTGCCTGAGCAGCCGAGGGGCGCAGGCAAGGGCCCCCTGGAGAGGCATGGAGCGCGGGGGTGTGCACGCCCTCACCTCTTCCGGAGAAGAAAACTCCGAGTCTGAATCGCCCATCCGAAGTGTAGGCCTGTCATAACGGTCACGGGCGGTGAACCCGCGGCGCCGGCTGTTGGAGCCGCGGCGGCGCCCTCCTGGGCTGCCGTTGTGCCCGCGCCGCCCCGCATCCTTGCCCTTCTCGCGCGCCTCTCGCGCTGCCTCGCGGCCTCCGAAGAAGTCCTCCGGGCGCGGGGAGAACCGCTTCGTCTCTGCGCGCGCCCGCCTCGGCCGCGGGCGCCGCTCTTCCTCCTCCTCCTCCTCCTCCTCCTCCTGTGCCCTCTGCAATCTCGCCGACCTCCGCACCTCCAGCCCCTGGCCGTCCTGCCCCTCCTCCTCCTGAGGCATCGGATGGAAACCGTGTTCCTGCCCGCGGCGCTCCCTCCTCTCAATCCGCTCCCGCTTCCTCTGCTCGGCCGCCTCGGCCGCTGCCGCTGCTGCCGCCGCCTCCACCTCCTCATCGTCATCTTCTACCTCCTCTTCCTCCTCTCCGTCCTCTTCCTCTATCCCAGGGGAGTATCGCTGAACCTGCCTCCTCTGCCGCCGCGGGTAGTACGTCTCCCCCTCCGCTGCCAATAACTCCTCCTCTTCTTCCAACTCAGCCCCTTCCTCCTCCTCACCCCCTTCCTCCTCCTCATCTTCCTCCTCACCCTCATCCTCTTGCTGCTGCGAGCGCGTGGCGGGCCCCTTACACCTCGATCCCTCACCAGGCTCCTCTCCCGCATCCTCTTCGCCTAGCTCCTCCCCTTCATCCTCCGCCTGATCAGACCCGGGTGAGAAGCGCTGCGTTGCTTGACGGTTGCGTCGAGGGCGCAACGAGCCGTCTGCCGCCGGTGGAGCATCCCCGGCTTTCCCCTCCTCCACCATCTCCTCCTCTTCCCCCTCCCTCCGCCGAAGCATGCGGTCCCGGCGCGAGGGGGCCTGCTTGGGTGCGGGTGCCGGCCTCCGCTCCGAGCCCCGCCTCACGCGCTCTTCACGCGCCGTCGGATGCTCATTTACCCGGTATCCACCCTTGCCGTGCCGTTTGTGGTGTCGGAGGTGCACGGCGTGCCTCGCGTGCCCCCCCCGAGACGGGGAGGCGCGGTACCGCTTCTCGCGGCCGCGGCGGCGCTCCTCCTCGCTGTCGAAGTGGTCCGAGGATGCCGAGGGAGAGTACCGCTGCACCTGGGTGCGCTGCCGCCGAGGCCGCAGCTCCTCCCGCTGCGCCGCCTCGAGTGCAGCATACACCTCCTTCTCCCCCCCCCGAACCTCAAGGTCTTCCTCCTGGTCCTCGACCCCCTTGCCGCCCCTCCGGGCAGATCCGTGCCGCCTGGCGCTCCTCGGCCTTGGCGAAGATGCCCGGGTGTGCTCCGGCTCGTCCAAGTCCGAGTCCACCTGCACGCCGCCCAAGCTCCGTGGGCCCTACGCACTACTCGACGCAATCAACACGACAGGGCTTCCAACTGCTTCCAACAGAGGGGTCCACAACTAAGTTGTGCGAGCATGAATACCCTCGACGCGTGTTAGTCTCCGGTGGCCTTGTCCCACTGTCGTCCCGCCACGAACACGCCACTGCACAACTGCGTCTTGCTTGTGTGCAAGTGATGAAGGCGTGTTATACCCGCGCGCTTGCTCGCACAGGCGGCCTTGCTGCCCACCGAAACACCCCGCATAAGGTACTGCAAGTCTGGGATTCGCTCTTGCGAAATCTACCAAGCCGTGTTGGACACCACCCGCCTTGTACCCTGGAGGCCTCGCGGCCGATGAAGCGTTTCCTGCCTGACACAGCGTCAAGCAGGAGAAGGGGGCGCGCGGGAGAAAAATAGAGTGAACTCACGTCCTCAGCGTACGAATGCTGCTTCTTTCTTCGGGTGGACATTCGCACGTCCAGGAGATCATCCTGGAGAAACCGGGCTCAATCAGTCCAATACGGATAAAGCAATTCGCCGAGGTCTTGGAGCCGTTGCGAGGTTACTCCTCAGGTTACAAGCGACCGCCGATCCCGGAGTGACAGAGACGGTCGTGGCCGATCCCGGAGTGACAGAGACGGTCATGGCCGATCCCAGAGTGACAGAGACGGTCATGGTCATGGTGTGACAGTGACCAGCGTTAGGGTTTGCTGGTGCACCACGAGCACCTTCCACAAAGACCCTCGACATAGGTGGTCCAGGCGAGACGCTCTACCAGGGAAGCAAGGGCGGCGGCATCCCTGAGAACCAATTTCTGCGTTTAGAAGCCGAGCTGCAGATGTTCGTTGGCCTGCCGGAAGAGAACAGCGCTTCCCAGGCACGCGGATTGAATCCAGACAGCGCGCCAAGCCATGAGCGGAACTGAGGAACCTCACGCGCGTCGAAACCTCAAGTGCTATGAGCGGAAAGTTTGAGGTGGTAGGCGCAAAGCGTAGTGACCACGCACAAAAGTCACACGAGTAAGAAGGTACAAACCGGCGCGCGGCGCTTGCGGGATGTGGTCAGCTCGCTGCTTCTCCCAGCCGGATCCATCTCCCAGGATCCGCGCGCCGATCGGCGCGACGGCGCAGTTGAAGGAGTTTTCGCTATGATATTCCTCTCGTCTCCAGGACTGTCCCCGCCAAACGTGTCGAGCTTCTCTCTACTTGGCCGCGCCCGAAGGGAATAACCTCGGCCACCGTCACCTTGCATCAAGCCTGCATGCAGCATGTCATACGCCACGCAGTGAAAGAAGAGCTCTAGGGCGGGGCGGAGGAAAGGGAAACAACCCGTGTCAGTATAGAAATATAGTTCGAGTGAATTAACGATATTGTGCTTCGGCCGCACACCACTGAGATCGCGGGTGCACGCGAAGCAGGTAAACCCTTCACAAAGTCCGCGCGAGCGAAGGAGACGCGACCAGCAACGCCGCCGAACTCGCGAAAAGGAGCATGGGTCCCGTCCATCACGCACACTATAGACAAACGAACATCAGCTCCCCAACGCGCGAACGAAAGAGAAATACGCGACAACCCAACGCGCACTTCGTGAGGAACCCGGACTGCCATACAACATCTATCCTCAACGAAGCAAAACATCACAATCGCTTCCGAGACTAAACAGTTTGACAAGGCTATTGCTAAGAAATACCGTTGCCGCTATTAAAGTAGGGCCTGTCCCCCGAAACGATGCAGCCCACTAAAGCCTTCAAATCGTGAAGAGCTCCATAACAAGCTCATCGACACTGCGGTGTAAAATGTGCAGAACTCCCTTACGTGCGGAAGGTTTTGATAAGTACAAGCTACGGTCGTCAAGCAGACAAGGAAATTCATGCCGTAACAGGTATGGCGTATTTTTACTTATCCGCAGGCAGGGTGGCTGGTGGCAAATGCAACGCGAACTTCTGCCAGCACGGTGGGGTGAAATGGGACGAACGAACGCGAATGGCATAGTGAGGAATGGACTTTTGGAGGTCGCAAAAATGTTATACGAAAGAATATTCGAGCGCTCCGTAACGATCGGAACAGCTTTCGAATATGTCTTGTGGCTTACGCTCAGAGATGACGAGGCGGGGAATGAGACACTCAAATGAAGTTCCAGAAAACAGGGGCGGGGGGTGAACCTTCTCCTTACGATCTGAGCTCCGAGATCAGTGAAAGTTTAGATAAGTGTCAGAATTCGTTCAAAAGTTTGAAGATCTGCACCCCTGCGGACGCCCTTGGAACTTTGGCTGCCGTGATCGAACAGGCAAACAGGAAAAGCTGGCAATGCTTATGCGAGAAACGAGCTTACGTTTGAGACTTAAAAAACTGTGGGTGCGCTGTCAGCCATGCGCGTGAGCACACTTCGTGTGGTATCCCTGGTTACAGAGTTAAGCTTGGTACATTATTATGTGTACTCGATGGATGTTGAAACAGTGCATTAAATCTGGCGGGCCGTCTCATCCTCTGTTCATCTCATGCTCTCTCTCGTCTGCTCATCAGACTAGGACCCTACTGTACAGTCTCAGAGAGCGTCCCGTCGCGTGAAAAGACGTCAATAGAGAGGTTCCGATTTTTGTTCCGGATTACGGATTACGAGTTAACGTCATCGTCGTTATGACGTTAATCGTAATCCGGGATGACTTAAATTAATTTACCCCGGGAGCCCCAAGGCGGGCCCCGGCTACCGAACGATTAAGGGCAGTCCATGTCCCAAAAGTCACTATCAGACAGACACGCATCAACTCAACCTGAACTAGTTCTTGAAGATCGCCAGGACAATCACTCCTAACTCAATGATCGAGACAATCTACAAATCCTAACAAGTAGCCTCCGCGCACTCCATGACCGTCACCCTCCGCTCCCCGCACTCCTCCTGCACCACCACCCCCACCCCCCCAAGTCGGGCACACCAAAACCAGCGTTAACCTATGGCAATACTAGTGTCAATGGGTGCGCGCCAAACCATCGGGGGGGACAGAATGCACCGGGAGAAAAGGGGGGTGAACTGAGTTAAAGTTGCCCTATCATTTAGTGACCCGCAAGTCGTCCCATAATGCCCCTCACCTTTCGGTTAAGTTTGAGATTGCTATGTGATACGAGTAAGATGCATGCCAATGTCTAGAGATGCAAAAATGACCAAGTTCGTCAATGGTGGGCAGAGGAAATCCAACGAGTGCAAGTCAAGGCCGAGTCCCCTTGAGCGACGGTGCTCACTGTCCACCCCTGTGTTCCATCTCCTCCGGGCAACCCGCAACTGCCATTGGAAACCCGTTGCCTCGTGGAATATTTCTGCCATACCTCTTCAGGTCCGCAACCTTAATCTCGTACCTCTTCCGAAGCCGGCTAGCGAAGTCGTGCCCTCCTTCCACAATCTTAGCAGTATATGAGCACCAAATGTCGAAAAAGAAATCCCGGACCAAAGGTCTAATCCTTCCCTTCAACTTGTCCGAGCTTGCCTGACCGATGTTAGATACCAACCAACGTCTTAATTCCTCTGGAACTTTACCGTACAAAAAGTCCTTCCTTTGCGACGGCAGTAGCATGCCCTTGATCATGGTTCTTGTCGTGCTAGCAGGCCTGTTCAGCGGCAGAAGCCCGTCAATCTTGTCTGCTAATCGGTTGGCACCTTCCTCGTACACTCCCGCCATGGCCGGACATTTACAATCCGGGATGACCATAACTCGGAATGGACCTGGAATGCGAAATCGGTTCCGAAATCTGTTTCATGAGAATTCCGAACTGTTGCTGTCGTTTTTTACAAAATGCTGTCGCTTTCATGCCGACGTGGCACGAATGAGGTCGGACGAAGAGACGAGACGCAGACGGGCCGTGGGGAAACGCAAAGCAGACAGACGCTCGATCAGAAGAATCTGAACAATATTCTGAATCTACGATTTTGCACGAAGTTTGCACCTTAGTTCGTAACTCGTAATCCGGGACGAAAATCGTCCCGAACGACGTAAGAATTAACACTGGGATCCCGAAGTTCGGGACGTTGACGTTTTCCCGGATTACGAGTTAAGGTCATCAGTGTCATGCGAAAAAAAGAATCTATGCGAGGGAGACAGATACGCTGTCCGGCTAAGCTCGCTAGGAAACAAACTGATAATCATATAACTTGTGTCTGGCCGAAGCTTTATGCTCTCGGAAACCCAGACAGTGAAACGATGACTGTACTACTGTACTGTACTACTGTACAGTACAGTGCTAGGATGTCACGGACACGAGACGGAAGCAGGGTCAGGCTAGGGGCTAGTCAGAGCCCATAATAACTAAGCCTAAACCCGAAGTCCAGCACACCACCCGTGGGTGTGACTACCTAGCAAAGCAGGTACAGGAATATAGCCACGAGACATAAACAAACACCTAACATTCACTTCGGTGGAAACCGATCACTTCTAGCTGGGTGCCGGGGTCCTGACCCGGTCATCCCACTACTGGGCTAAAGCTAATCAAGCTACCAGGATAAATGCCAAGAAACCTAGCCACTTTGAGGCTGGTCAGCGGGGCTGAGTTCAGCGGCCGGATGCAAAGTAAATAAGAACCCTGAAGTGAATTGTAAGTTGTCTGTCACCGATTGAGCACCACCAGGCCCAAGTGGGCAAGGTGGATCCACAGCCGAAAGTAAAGCAACTGAAGAACCGAGATAAGCAGAATCCCATGGCGGTGTGAGCATTGAAGAAAGAGACAAAAGAACTCGATCGTCAGGTGGCCAATCACGGATGTCCAGAGAGCCAAGCGGCGGATCCGGAGCAAAGAGATCTCCAGTAGACCGATGGACGGTGACTCCGGGCTCAACCAGGCCCCTGTCACCACCGCCCACGGCAACCAGAGATGCCGTAGCACTGGCCAACAGAGAACAGCAGAGCATCGAGGACATCAATGCACACCGGAGAAAACTCGGCGGAGCCCGTGGACGGCAAACCGGAGCTGCTAGTGGCGATGCTCCCCCGTCAGAGTCATGCTCAAGAGTGCCGAAGGAGTCAAAAGCCACTTGCTGCCCGCCGTCAGAGTCATTGTCAGAGCCTTGGTCGTTGTCAGAGACTTCAGAGCCAATGTCAGAAGCCTCAATCGTCATGCCAGCAAACAGCGGAGCCGGTGCAGAGTCGCCAAGCCAGAGCGATGGGACAGAACCAGGCAAGCCGAGAGAGCCAGGGACAGCCACTGGTGGGTCATGAGCCGTAGGCACACCACCAGCCACGAGTGCAGAGGGATCCCGAACCGCAGGCGGTGGCGGAATCGAACCCCGTGCACCCGAGTGGAACGTGGCTAGAGGAAAGTGAGCCTCGCCGTCATCGCCAGCTGCCGCATCCTGAGCGGAAGCCGCCGCATCCTGAAAGTGCTTCAGAGATGTGGGCTCAGCCGGCACAAAGGAATGCGCCGACAGCTCGCACACCTCTGGGCGACCCTCCATCGTGCAGAGCGACTCAAAGGCGTGCTCATCCCCCGCGTCATAGAAACGCTGGAAACGAACAGCCAAGCAGTCAGTCTCGTAGTCTTCAACCGCACCACAATAGTGGGCAGAGTGAAGACCGCCGTTGGGGCATTCAGCATGCCAGTGCTTTAAACCACTTTGTGCACACACCGCATTCTGGCAGTGGGGCACGAAGGCACCACTCTTCTTGTCAAATGAGACATGAGGAGCGGTGCGAAGCGGTTTAACACCAGCACGATGATGCTTAGCAGCAGAGCGGGTAAGGTGCTTGCCCGCAGGCGGAGGCCCTTCCCGCTTCTGCCGCTTCAAGTCACGAATGTCCTGTTGCATGCGCTCCAGCTGCTTCTGCAGACTGGACAACGCCGCAGCTAGGTCAGACGCGCCATCGCCGAATGACAGAGCAGATATAGGGGTGCCAGAGACTTTCAGGCCGTGGCGGAACTGCTCCCGCACACGAGCCTGAATAGTCAAAAGAGACACGCCCTGCCGCTGGTCAGCCCGAGCCAAGGAATTAGCCAAATCACGGTATAAAGCCGAATTGCCGAGAGCCTTGAGAAACTGCCGCTTCACCGCGTCCTCTGGCAAGTTGTGGGAACGCTGAACGTCCCGCAACAGGCCATTGAACTCACGGATGCCACGGTCAGGATCTTCGCTGCTGGGGATGCGAACCGCCAGCAGCGACTCAAAAGAGTCAAAGGGCTCTGAGCGTTCCTGGAGCATGCGTACCACCTCAAGGGCAGCACGCTTGCCATCTCCAGGAACGTCAGACCCAGAGGCCTCAAGCCAGTCACGAGCAGGCGAGCCAGGGCGAGCCAGAAACGTCAGAGCCGAAAGCAGCAATTCATTGGCCTCATGCCTAGCCTCAACAGTCATGTTGGCCAAGTCAAACAGGGGAGCAAATGCCTGTGACTGGAGTAGAAACTGTGCGCGAAGCTCATGCATAAGCTGTGAAAAAATGTCCACTGCGTCGGTCTCTGTGCCAGCGAAGCGGTCCGATTTGTCTCCGAGAATTTTCGTGGCAACGACTTTCGCAACCTTCCTGTCAAAATTTTCGCGAGCTAGCTGCTGACATTTCTCAAGAACCTCTCTCGCAGCTGCGGTGGTCGGAGCCGGCAGCTGCGGTGTCTGCGGTGTCGCTGAGTGCTGTGCACCCACATCATCAAAAATCGTTTCTAATCTACGGACGCGAGACCGCGTCACTCTGTTTGCTGTAGCAACCATGATGGATAGACTACGGAAGAGCTGAGCAGGCGAGGGTGGTAGCATAAGATTCCGCACAGCGGCCAGACAACCTGTAGAAGCCTCAGCAGAACAAGATCAAAACTCACAGGTCGTGAGCGTAAGCATGAGAGCGGCCAAAATCCGCAGCGTGTGGAGCGACCTCGCCAGAGCTAGTGGCGCACGCAGCAAATCAACTCTCGTCGCGACGATACTGCTGCAAAAAAAATAATCCGTCACAAATTGCTGATCTCCTGCGCAGCGAAGGCGAGCACAAGGCGTGCCGCCATCACTGCCAAGCTAAAAGGCCATACTGCGAGAATAATACACCACCGCCCAAGTGGGCGCTCAGCCCCTCCTACGTCCTACTTAGCCGAACATGGCAACAGCAAGGCGCTGTGCCATCATCAGAATCACCGGAAAGCCGGTGCGGCCTATAACCTGCGAGGAAGACAGATACGCTGTCCGGCTAAGCTCGCTAGGAAACAAACTGATAATCATATAACTTGTGTCTGGCCGAAGCTTTATGCTCTCGGAAACCCAGACAGTGAAACGATGACTGTACTACTGTACTGTACTACTGTACAGTACAGTGCTAGGATGTCACGGACACGAGACGGAAGCAGGGTCAGGCTAGGGGCTAGTCAGAGCCCATAATAACTAAGCCTAAACCCGAAGTCCAGCAATCTATGACCTTAACTCGTAATCCGTAACCCGGGATTGCAAATCGGAACCTCTCTAATAGTCTTATATCTCTATGACGTTCGGGTTTCCAAAATTATCGGCACTATAATTTCGGTTATTCGAAGGTAGCAGAGTACACCCCCCTCCCGTCGATGTCGCCTGGGATTTTTTTGTGCATCAGATTTTCTGTGCGACAGATCCCGTAGCGACGAGTGAGCGCGACAGTCGTGTCGCCCGCGACGGTTCGGACGGAGCGGAGACCTGTCACTGCGTGTCAGTTTGCCCGCATCATATGCCCGAGTCATACGAGACACTTGCTTGATCTCGAACTGACACTTTTCGATCGGCCGCCACGTGGCCCGATCGAGCCTCGGCCAACTGCCGAGAGTTGTGCGACAGTGCTTAAAACAGTTAGTGAAACAGTTATCTAAGTTAGCTCCGCTCCGCTGAGCTACCCTAGCTACCCCTAGCTACCCCCTAGCTACTAAGACTACTGGAATGATAAGAGCTGAGAGTCCCAATAGGGAGTGTCCAGAGACATTGTCCCCCTTGCCTAAGGCCGAAGCCCTTCAGGCAGCAAGGTATTGCCTGTCCCGTGCCCGCCTAGAAGGGCACAGTCAGGGACCCCGATCTAACTCGGGAGCCTACACCTAACCCACGTTGAGACCGTTGTGATTGTGTCCTCTTGGGTTGTCAGCGAAAGAGCAGTCAGCGAGCTTCAGCACTTTCTGCTCAACGAAACGCTGTTCCATCACGTCCGCGTAAACCAACCTTTCCGTGTTGGCATCCCCGGACTTCTTCGTGTTTCCTTTCTTTGGAGGCATCTTTGCTTGTTTCTTTTGACTTTAAATCTTTGTGCTTTTTCTTTGGCGGCTTGAGTTCTTTACTAGCTCTCAACTGTCTTCAGGTTTTCTTCGACTTCTCTTTCCGACACACGTCGACTCCTTTGGTCAGTGTCGTTCTCGACTCGATATTTTTTCGCCTCGATATTTTTTTTTCAAATTTTCAAAGCGTCTCCTCGAGTCGAATATTTTGAAGGTTTCGCCTCGACTCGACACTCGACTCGATTTTTTCCTTCGCCTCTCTTTCCGAAACAGCTAGACTCGTTTGGTCGGTGTCGTTCTCGACTCGACTCGAAAATTTCCCAGCCGTCGCCTCGACTCGATTTTATTTCGGCGTCGCCTTTTATTTTAAATAAAACCTTCTAGCTAAGCTGCATATTCTAAAGCTGCGAAAACAAAACGGACACCTTCCGTCATCATCCCGCAGCAAGTCACTGCTCAGCTCGGTTAAGGCTTCGTACGTAAGAATGCCGTAGCCGCGGGTGTTATACCACGGTTGCCACTGCCCTGGTGGATATTCGTCGTAGTGCCAGCCGATCTCGTACCAGTAAACCAAGTGCCTCACACCTATTCTTTCGGTTGTTGTGCGGCCGTGGATGTACAGCGGCCACACTTGTAACCAGTTCCAGGTGTTAAATTGTATTCTCGTGCTGTAAAACTCAACATAGTCCGCTTCCGCTTGTAAACGCGCACGCATCCAAAGCACATTAATCACCTCTGGGTACACCTCAACTACCGCTGGCTGTTCTTCGGACATTTCTTAGCGTAATTGCCACAAAGTACGTGTTTAAGTGTTTGCGTGTTTAATTTTTTCTGTCCGTGTTCTTCGGTATTTAAGAGAAGTCCGGGCGCGCGTCGTAACTGGAGTTGGTGACCTAGCGGTTGTCGGCTGTTTTATGCCTGAAATAAGGGGGGAAAACGGGGCAACCCCCATAAAATAGGAACAAAGCCAACCAAAGATATTCCTGAAAGTGTAGAAAAAATCTGGGTTTTTTCCAAAATTTTCAAATTTTAAAAAAACCCCAAAAAGGCCTGAAAATCATAGAAAACTAAAAAAATATATATTGGTTCATCGATGAACCCCCCAAAAAATATTTCATGAAAGCAGACGTAAAAAGTATCATTTTGCTACCGATTTTCAAAAAAAATAAATTAGCTTAAAAATGCGTGAAATATTGTACAAGTTCAATTAAAAATTTATGTTTTCTTAACACAAAAAATCCCAATAATCTTCCTTAATTCAGGGTGAAAAAGATAATTGTTTTAGTGAAAATCAGGAATATTTCTTAAACCCTAAAACAACCGGGAAATTAAATAAAATTACATTCAACTTGGGAAAATCTTAAACCCTAGATTCGGTCAAATTTTCAATTTTTTCAGGGCCTCCCCTTGTAAAACTCCCCAAAACCCAAAAAGGCCTGAAATTCATATAAAACTAGAAAAAAAAAAGGGGTTCATCGATGAACCCCCAAAAACATATTTCATAAAAATCAGACGTATAAAGTATCATTTTGCTACCGAGTTTCGAAAAAAATTTGAAGCTTAAAAATGCGTAAAATATTGTAGAACTTCAATTGAAAATTTATGTTTTCTTAACACAAAAACCCCATAAACCTTCCTTAATTCAGGCTGAAAAAGATGATTTTTTTAGTGAAAATCAGGAATATTTCTTAAACCCTAAAACAACCGGAAAATTAAATAAAATTACATTCCGCTCGGGAAAATCTTAAACCCTAGATTCGGTCAAATTTTCAATTTTTTCAGGGCCTCCCATTGTAAAACTCCCCAACTCCCAAAACTCCCAAACTCCCCAAATGTGTAGAATGCCACACACTCACAAGTGACGGGTAGGGAGCCCACTAGTCTGGAGCTACACAAGATCGGGTATGGATGCAACACCAAAATAATAAGGGATAAGTCTACATCGGG